>OZ024911.1:66076974-66268470 GCA_964017125.1 Flabesymbios commensalis | reverse complement strand
GCCAAATAATAGGATTATCTTGTATTTAAACCGAATAAAAAAATAAGAATTTCTTATTTAATTTCAATCAATATAAGGCTTTTTAAATGATGCAAACTTGGTGATGGTATGTTGTAATTTTTATCACTGTTAAAAAGTAAATTATCATCTGTGAATCTCCACAATAATATCGGTCGTAATGCGCGATATGTTGAATGTCATAATAATCATGATAAAATAAACCATTTTCCAATACGATGCCACCGCTGAACACAGAAGCACAAACCGAATCGCAAAATGTTCATAGTTTGATGTAATAGCAGTTTAATTACCTTAATTGCCTGGCTGGCGACGTACGCGTGATGTTATAATGAATTTTATTAACTCCTTCTTTTCTGAGTGGACATGGGCCTAACCATTTTCAGGAGTCAAATTTCACTTAGTGTTCCCAGCTGCAGCAAACGCTGGACGTTGATTTGATGCTCCACCGTCTAAGACAATCTGCCAACATCAAGCCAACAGCGGCTTGTAACTGCTGGGTAATTTCACGGCGTGTGCATTTGTCACCATTTAAACCTATGCAGTAAATTGTACCGTTAAACATACAGTAGGTCTGTATGTCTGCTATATATCTTCAGTCTTACAAGGACGATACAGTTATATTTTGATACCACCACCCACACTTTAATAATTAGCACACATTAATCTCTGTACGGAAGTTTGACTACAACAGCAAACGCTTATCAGATTTGATTTTGTGCCTTGGATTCACACCATCTCAGGAACATGAACATACTTCTCTTGAGAATGATAGCTGTCTTAATTTACATACAGATCGGAGGAACCACGCCAGAATCAGATAACTTTGATTACAAAAACATTACAAAACATTTGTAGTGGTCCTAAAACTACCTGAAACTGGCTTCAATAGATTTGATGATGGCAGACAAAACTAGATTAACCACGATTGGCCGCAATTATTAGGTAGTATTTTTATATTGCATACAATTTATCACCATTAGCTGCATCACATCCATGAGGGAACCACCATGTAATCTCCATGGTTGTAATAATTTTTAAACAAACTATCTCGGGCAGACTCAGCATGAAGTAAATAATATATTTAGTGTTTATACAGTATATAAAAATGTGATAGAATTTGATTTTTTTCAGCGCGCAGCCGAAACATTTCCACGACAACACTACTACTCACATAGTTTATTACAGAGTAGCATGCAACATGTAATGTACTAAGCAAAATTATATTCGCCACTAAACTGCTGATTAATATAGATACTATATATTGTGCCTGACGTAGAGGGAGAGAGGAAGAAATATCGCATATAAGCCTAGGATGCAATTTAGTTGCATTGAATATAATTATTATTCTGCGGTGCTACATGTAGGCAGAACATACAGTTTCTTGATTCTCACACCAAAATCAGCTGGAATAGCGGCATTATTTGTTAGTCTAGTCCCAGTCTAGTCTAGTTAAATAGGTACATATTAGTAAAACAGAGTCGATACCAATTTTGACCTACACCATTTTCATACTCAATCATTTGTCACATCATTTGTCACAGGTTTTATTTGTTATCGTGATTGTGAATATACGAACCGTTGACAGAATTCGGTAAACGTAGGATATAGGGTACTATGAGAAAAATAAAAAAATAAATAGTCTATTTGATTTTTCGGCAAAGGGATAGGTTTGTTTGATGAGATTCAGTTATTTTTAACCAATATTCCACTCTCAGCTCACTCGCTCATTCTCTCACTCTCTCACTCTCTAAATGAAATGAATCGGGCTTTAGGCCACCTTTGTGCACATATAGGCTAAACTGGGCCAGGAGAACCTCCTGAGGATGGTGAGATGAATGAGATGACACTGTCCTCCAGACACAGGATTCGAAATTCGAGCCCTGGCGGTCTGAGGCCGAGCACGCTACCTCTCGGTCACGGAGGCTCCCCACAATACTAACTTTCACACGTGGATGGGGAAGAAACATTTTTGTTTCTTTCAAACCGGCCGAGGGCCGGGAACCCCCGAACTCTGGCGGTGCTAACCACTACCCTAGGCCCCGCCCCTCACTCACACACCATCCCCCACCTCACTCCTCACTCACTCACTCACACTCACTCACTCACTCACTCACTCACTCACTCACTCACCACTCACTCACTCACTCACTCACTCACTCACCACACTCACTCACTCACTCACTCACTCACACCACTCACTCACTCACTCACTCACTCACTCACTCACACACTCACTCACTCACTCACTCACTCACTCACTCACTCACTCACTCACTCACTCACTCACTCACTCACTCACTCACTCACTCACTCACTCACTCACTCACTCACTCACTCACTCACTCACTCACTCACTCACTCACTCACTCACTCACTCACTCACTCACTCACTCACTCACTCACTCACTCACTCACTCACTCACTCACTCACTCACCTCACTCACTCACTCACTCACTCACTCACTCACTCACTCACTCACTCACTCACTCACTCACTCACTCACTCACTCACTCACTCACTCACGCACGCACGCACTCACTCACTCACTCACTCACTCACTCACTCACTCACTCACTCACTCACTCACTCACTCACTCACTCACTCACTCACTCACTCACTCACTCACTCACTCACTCACTCACTCACTCACTCACTCACTCACTCACTCACTCACTCACTCACTCACTCACTCACTCACTCACTCACTCACTCACTCACTCACTCACTCACTCACTCACTCACTCACTCACTCACTCACTCACTCACTCACTCACTCACTCACTCACTCACTCACTCACTCACTCACTCACTCACTCACTCACTCACTCACTCACTCACTCACTCACTCACTCACTCACTCACTCACGCACGCACGCACGCACGCACTCACTCACTCACTCACTCACTCACTCACTCACTCACTCACTCACTCACTCACTCACTCACTCACTCACTCACTCACTCACTCACTCACTCACTCACTCACTCACTCACTCACTCACTCACTCACTCACTCACTCACTCACTCACTCACTCACTCACACACTCACTCACTCACTCACTCACTCACTCACTCACTCACTCACTCACTCACTCACTCACTCACTCAATAATTTAATAATTTATTTATATATTAATTTATTACTTTATTAATTATTTAATTTATTAATTTATTAATTTATCAATTTATTAATTATCATTTCATTAATTTATTGATTTATTAATTGATCAATTTATTACTTTATTATTTCATTAATTTATTAATTTATTATATATTTACTAATTTACCAATTTATCAATTATTAATTTTTTCAATTAATTATTTAATTAATTAATACATGTATTTATTCATTTTATTTATTTTATTTATTCTTTTATTCATTTATTCATTTAGTCATACTCGTTGAATGTTGATGTTTAAATGAAAGTATAAATATAGTACAATGAAATATTTGTTAAATAGTTGAAATATGCAGCTCCTATGAGCGTCGCTGTGACTCTGGAGAATGCAGACACAATTGGTATTGGTGTGATGGATACATTGACTGCCCTGACCATAGTGACGAAGTGAGATGCTGTAAGTGATTATTTTATCTTACAAAATAAACGTACTCTTATAGTCCGATCGCCAAATGGCATATCTGGGCGGAACCTTTCAAATGAGTATGTACAACTTTTCTTCCCGGTTATTGATGCCCAGATTGATATGCGCAAGCATGCAAGCCTGGCATCTTTAAACATTTTGAATTATCACAGAAACTTCGCATCGGCCGATGTCAACCCAAGACAAAACGACTTATAGACTGGTTGTTTTAGGGTTTGGGGTATACATTCGAGTGTCATAACAGAGAATTATCCCGAGTATCCATAAGTAGCCATGTAACGCTGTACTGAAAATATCCATGTCGAATTTGGCAGGAAACAAAATCCAAGAAGACCACAAGCGTACATTTTTGAAAAAATATAATTATGAAAAATGATGATATGCTAATCGAGTGTGATATGTCATCTCTAACTAATTTTGGGGCGTATGGCCTATCTCTCAACCTCTGATTACAATTATAAGCTTCCGTGACCTTCAAGCACCACATGAAAGTCAACACATATTCCCCGGCGTGGTCATGCATGTTATAGTGAAATACAATTTTTACTTGTCCAATAGTTACATAAACATAATCTGTACTGGACAAAAACAAGTCTAAGCGGTGTGTACACTCACGTCCAGCAGTGACAGGACGTTTTGGAATTAAAAACAGAATGACTGCATAATTAGGCGGTTTGAAAGAAACAAAAATGTTTCTTCTCCATCCACGTGTGAAAGTCAGTATTGTGGGGAGCGTGCTCGGCCTCAGACCGCCAGGGCTCGAATTTCGAATCCTGTGTATGTAGGACCGTGCCATCTCAATCATCTCATCATCCTCAGGAGGTTCTCCCGGCCCAGTTTAGCCTATATGTGCACAGAGGTGGCCTAAAGCCCGATTCATTTCATTTCATTTACATGGGGCCTTTAATATATAATACATGTATCATCTATCAGTTGACGAATTGAATGAGCTGATTGGTATTCATAGTAATCGACCGTATTCATCATGGATAGATAATACAATGGTAAATTCACAGATTTTTTATGAACGATATTTGCATGCTTAGGGTCATTAATAAATAAAGTTGTTTTCTTACTTCACACTTCATGCTTCCTTGCACTTGCTTCATGCGTGGTGGCTTCATTCTGATTCCAATTTAAATTTATTATTTTGCTGTTCTTTATCATTTTAATGCTTCTACTGTGCTTTTATTAACCCTAATAATATATCGTGTTATATATGTAATAGCAGTCAGCGACGTTGTAAATCTATATCATGTTTACAGCATGTGATTCGCAAGAGCGGCGTTGTGACTCTGGTGAATGTAAGCGCAGTAGTTATTGGTGTGATGGATATGAGGATTGTCATGACGCAAGTGACGAGATAGGATGCAGTAAGTAACGCGCCATGGAAAGTGAAGATTTCTTTGACAAAATATTCAGTTGATGTTAAAATAATAATATCTGAGAAGAAATAACAGCTTCGTTTATTCAAATGCAATAACTTTTAAAACTATCAAAATATCACTCTGCAGACACAGCTCCTTACCCAGTGTCCGAAAGCTCAGTTCATGTCTGTATATATTTTATGTATGTATTAGCGTATGTGATACAGCTATTTGTTTACATAATTGTGATACGCCAAACTACAAGGGCAGTACGTCAAGCTTTTCAAAATTTACGCTTTTGGTAGGTTATTTGTGTCCTGCCTGCTTCACGAACTCAAATGTTTTTTTCCATAGCTTTCCAATTTGTTGATTTAATAAATTTATATCTCTTTTATATAATGTATGTATTCATTATTCATTAAAATTTAAATATTTTTTTTGTAAAAGTAATGATTGTAACAATTCCACCTGAATGTAACTTTTCTCAATACTTTATGCACGATCAAATATCATTATAAACAGATTGTACAGCTGAGCAGTTTAAGTGTTACACCAACTCTCGCTGCTACCCTAATTCACGTTGGTGTGATGGTCAAGTAGATTGTCCAGATGGTAGTGATGAGGTTCTTGGTTGTGGTGAGTACATTATACAAGTTTTCTCAACTAACAAAATGAAGGGTTGGGGGATGTGTAAATATCTCATTTACACATACCTGCAGGTACATTTTAGTTAGACATATACATATTGCTTGTTTCACTTATTATTTATAAAGCAAAACAAATCATCAAGCCACCAAAATTCCATAAATGATGTAATATACTTTAATAATATTTTACTATCCATAGTCAAATACATCGCGAAGAGTCATTAACACAATTTCGTGTCTTTTTTTTAAAGCATAGTATGCATACGCAACCAGTTTTCTTAATACAATTGTATTTTATATTGTTAAAATAATTTTGTAAATGTTACATACTAGACTATTGATAATTATATTTTAAAATATATTTAAATGTTTATACTGTATATAAAGGAATTATATTATTTTTTCAATTCATTGCCGTGATATATTATGCACAGACGCTCATCAAGCGGTCTTGACCTAGGTTTGCACGAACTACCAGTCAATGAGTGAAGTTTATGAGTTAATCTATGTTTAATATTTTAAATAACGGTTCAATTTAAAAGAGGTCTAAACTATTTTTTCATATTCTAGAACACAAAGCTTTCTTTGAATTATTGAAATATAAAAAAGTCATGAAGATACTAATCAATGGCCGTCTGTTTGAATGTCACTAATTATATTTATATCACCGACTCCTTGCTTATACCAACCCTCGCCGAAACCACAAATCAAACAAATCCATGACTTTACTTAGCTAATTTATTGTTGTACGAGTATGTTTAAGTTTAAATTGTAGATCATATTTTTTTCACATGAGTTTGTTTTAATATCACCAGTTAACATGTAATAAACGTCTTCATTTTAATTAAATTGGGAAACATCATCTAATATACGATCAAATACATCTTCTGTATCAGATCTTTTCGTGACGAATCTATTTGGAACAGCATATCATAATAATATCATAAACATAAATCATTATCTTAAACAGCAATAAATATCTTTATCATCCAAAATATACATTTGAAAGTTTGAGCCATATAATATCATCACTATCTGTTTTAATTACTGGAGACTGTCAGGGTTCGAATTTTGAATCCTGTGTCTGGAGGGCAGTGTCATATTATTCATCTCACCATCCCCAGAAGGTTCTCCAGGCCCAGTTTAGCCTGTATGTGGCCTAAAACGCAATTCATTTGATTTCTGGACAATACGGAACAGGCTGTCATGAACGTAACCTATTCTGTAGGATCAGCGAATATACTCATGTTTAGTTACAGAATGTGATGGTATCGAATTATTTACAATAAAAGCAGTAAAACCACAATTTATTGGAAATCACTGTTATATTATAGAATTACCATAAATATATTTTAACAGTTGAAATATGCACCTCCTATGAGCGTCGCTGTGACACTGGTGAATGCAGATACAGTTGGTATTGGTGTGATGGCTCAGCTCAATGTCCGGATCACAGTGACGAAGTGGGATGTGGTATGAACATAAGTGAACATATTAAAACTAGAGGGAGACTGTGACTTTTCAAGTAACAGTACAGTTTGTACTAAATTTTAGCGTTTTTAGCGGCCATTTTGAATTGTGTTGGCCAATTTGAAATTTAAGTAATTGTGTTGGGTTATTTATTATTATGACAGATTGATTGAAATATTGCTTATGCGTTTTTGGTAGCCATTTTGACTTTTGGTGGCAATCTTAGACTTCAGAATTCGGACTTCAGACTTTGGGCAGACTTTGGAGAGAGTTCGGACGTCAAAATTGAAAATGGCCTCCTTTCGGTCATTATTTACTTTATCATGGCCGATATTTGGTAAACCATGCTAGATGGCTAAACCATTACTATAAAACAAAATGTGAGGTCTCTGGGGGAAGATTTACATTGAAAATGTTCAGCTATCGATTTCAAAATTGCTGACAATCGGCAATTATTTACCTTGATAGCCCTGATATCGGGTAAACCGTGCTAGATAGTTAGACCATTACTATAAAACAAAAAGTAAGGTTTTGGGAGAGGTTGCATCATGAATTTTAAAAAAATCTACCAAATTTACGATGGCTGACAATCGGGCAGCATTTATCTCGATAGCCCTGATATAGACCATTACTATAAAATAAAATATGAGGTTTCAGGAGAGGATGCATACTGAAAAAATTGACCCGATCAAATTCGAAATGGTTGCCTATCGACCATTATTTACCTTCACATGCCCGATATTTGGTAAGGCGTGCTGGATGGCTAGACCATAACTATAAAACAAAATGGGAGTTTTCGGCACCGTGAAAATTTTCAACAAAATTGGCCATTATTTACCTCGATTGGCCTAATATCATGTAGACTGTGCTAGATAGATTGATAGACCATTACTATGAAACGAAATGTGATGTTTCAGGAGAGGATGCATACTGAACAATTTCGACTCGTTCAAATTCAAAATGGCCGCCTATAGGCCATTATTTACTTTTACATGACCGATATTTGGTAAACCGTGCTAGATGCCTAGACTATTACTATACAACTTAATATGGCCGACAATCGGCCATTAACTCATAGCAGTCTGGCCGTTTTGACATAGGACGTCTGTGTGGTCTGGCAATTTTTGTGATTTTGGGACATAATGTCTTACTTTTAATATAATTTTAGAATTATGGCATATGTATTTCCCATACACCATAGGAACACACATACAATATATATCCAGAATACACTTCATTTAAACGGCCAATGTGATGTTGCCATGGCAACCGACAGCCATTTGAATATGCTAATTAGGTAGTTAAATTTTCGGAAATTTTGTTTAAAAATGGTATTTTTGTAATTCTCGGAGATTCAGGAGTACAACATTACATCAATTCATATAAAATATATTAAAATACATCACAAATGGTTCGAAGAAGCATTCAATAGGTCTTTACAAACAAAATAATAGGGTGAATAAGTTATTACCATGGGATTTAGCAATCTTTCTAAAAAAAATTTAGATGCATACCGGATTTCAAATTTTGAGATGCACCAAGTTTGACATTCCCAACTAATCTGGGAAATAACAAAAGCCTCGTATTCATCTGAGCCTGGAGCTCGATTTTTATTTCGGAAACAGTTGTGATGCAAATAAGTCAACTCTTTATATTCCAGGCTACCCATACTTGGTTCATAGTTGCGCAAGTGATGTCATTTGGTGAATGGCTAAGCATTATTGCCAGGTCCGAGCTGGGCTCGGACCTAGACTGCAGCGTCATAAATGCCAGGTCCGAGCTGGGCTCCGACCTAGACTGCTATGAGTTAATTACATACTTCAAAAAGCCTGATATCGGATAAACTGTACTAGATAGCTAGACCATTACTGTGAAAAAAATTGACAGGAGAGGATTTTGACTTGATCGAATTTAAAATGGCCGCCTATCAGCCATTTTTTTATTTTCACATCGCTAAAATCTCGTAAAGCGTAGTATATGGCTAGAGGTTTCGGGGGAGGATGCACCCTGAAAATGTTCAACTCAATCGAATTTGAAATGGCTGGCAATAGGCCATCATTTTCCCGATGGGCCTGATATCGGGTGAAGCGTGCTAGGTAGCTAGACCATTAAGTGTAAAACAAAACGTGAGGTTTCAGGGGAGCACGCAATTCAAAATAAATCAACTTTATCAAATTCAAAATGACCGCCTATCTGCTCTTATACTTTTCTTTTTCATATTAAAATTAAATATCTTTGATGTTTTTTCAGATCTCATTTCTACAGTCACGGCAGATGTTTCTACAAAACAATCAACACGTATAGGTATGTTGATCAACATTATCCTAAAAATAATACTGGGTGAGGAAAACGTTAAATCAACCACGAATGATTTGAAATTAAACACAGATCAATGCTTAGCATAAAATATGAAAACAAATTGAATATGTCCATCTATTTTTGTGGTCACAATATTTTATCTCGATAATTATTTGAAACATGTTGATTTATTGAAGATCACTCTTCTGCAATCACGACAGCAGATGTTTCCACAACACAATCAACACCTACAGGTACGTTGATCTTAAATTTGAGACTAACACTGGGTGAAGAAAACGTGAATCAATCAAGAATTAATTGAAATTAAGCACAGATCAATGCTTAGCTTAAATATGTGGCAAAGTGAAATATAGTGATGTTTTGCAGATCACTTTTCTACAGTCACAGCAGATGTTTCTACAAAACAATCATCGCGTATAGGTATGTTGATCACCATTATCTTGAAAATAATACCGGGTGGGAAAAACCACAGTCACTGGCGGCCATTTTTATCTTTATTTTCTCATTATATCGGTAGTATTGTATGACAGCTAAAGCGTTAAAATAAAATAAACCTTGAGGAAGTTTCTTGATCTACATCAAATTTAAAATGGTCGACTGGTGGTAGCGGAGGGCTATGCTCATATTCGTTTTCTAACAACTCTTTCTAGTTAATAATAAAACGTAACACGGTAGACATATATACTCATCAAGTATGAGAAGTTAACATTTAAAGCTCTGACAACCAAATTTATATCTGTGGTAATATATGTAGGAGTGCGTGAAATACTCTTCATGAATCACATATTACGTATCTGAAATATTTTTTGAACATATTAATTATTGAAGATCACTCTTCTACAATCACGACAGAAGATGTTTCCACAACACAATCAACACCTACAGGTACGTTGATCAACACAAATTTGGAACTAACACTGGGAGGGGAAAACAGTAAGTCAATCAGGAATTAATTGAAATTAAACACAGATCTATGTTTAGCTTAAATATGTTGCAAAATTGTTAATCTACATCAAATTTAAAATGGTCGACTGGTGGTAACGGAGGGCTATGTTCATATTCGTTTCCTAACAACTCTTCCTAGTTAATATAGTTAGTACTTTTCATCAATCACATATTACGTATCTGAAATAATTTTTGAACATGTTAACTATTGAAGATCACTCTTCTACAATCACGACAGAAGATGTTTCCACAACACAATCAACACCTACAGGTACGTCGATCAACACAAATTTGGAAGTAACACTGGGTGGAGAAAACGGTAAGTCAATCAGGAATTAATTGAAATTAAACACAGATCTATGTTTAGCTTAAATATGTTGCAAAATTAAATATGTTGATGTTTTGTAGATCACTTTTTTACTGTCACAGCAGATGTTTTTACAAAACAATCAACACCTATGGGTACGTTGATCAACATTATCTTGAAATTTATACTGGATGGAGAAAAGGTTAACCCTTCAACCGCCAGATTATTCAATTTGAATTTTCACCCACTTGAAGTTGTGTCTCGCTGACGCGATCCACAACTTCAAGTGAGTGAAAATTGTTCAGATTTGACAAAATGGAGGTCAGCTGTTTTCAAATATTGCTGATTGATGTCAAATTTTTGACATGTTTAAAAGGTGGTACTTAATGTGCTAATAAAATATAAAACCCCGAATATATGCGGCACCGGCGGTGAAAGGGTTAAGTCAACTAGGAATTATTTAAAATTGAACACAGATCATTGCTTATCACAAAATATGTAACCAAATTGATTATATCCATCTATTTTTGTAGTCACAAAATTTTATTCGGAAATTTATTTGAAACATGTTGATTCATTTAAGATCACTCTTCTGCAATCACGACAGAAGATATATCCACAAGACAAATAGCACATATACATGTAGGTATGTATATGTGACGCAACACCCCGAAATCAGGCGGAATGCGCTGAGAGGGCAGTGCCAGGAATCCAACGAATATATTAACTTTGCCATTTTTGGAACAATGTTACCATTTTGAGATTCTGACATCAATAAATACCTTAACATGTTTTACATCATCTAGTTTGGTCGAATTAGTGAAAAAAAAAATTATTTGTATATTTTGTATGATTTGTTAGAGCATAGGCCCCTATCGATTTGGGAAAGTCAAAAAAATTAGGTGCGTCACAATTCGCCCATTTGGGATTTGACAATGCATGGGGATTTTTCGCTTATTTTGCCGATGTTTATTAGGCCACTTCTCGCTCATTTCTAATTCGATCTTTTTAAAAATTGAGCTTCTTCGCAATTTATGTTATTACAATGACGTCACAAATTTTCAGCAAGATTGATGATTATATGGCCGAGATATCGCGCTCGCAAAAGTGACGCATTTCGCTCGCGGCGTCGTAATTTTTTAAGCGAAGTTACCGATCTTCTACTTGAGCGCGCATCCAGAGTTTTCAAGATACGGACCTGAAATAAATTACACCGCGGTAGTTGGGTTTTTATAAACGGGGACTCTTTCTAAGCGGATCGCGCTATTAGCGAGACGACCGTTCTACCGCTAATGGTAAAAACATTGGGCCTATATGGACACGCTATATCCAGATACCAGGCGGGAGTGTTCGATATGCTAACTATGTACTAGATATTACCAGGTGACAGAGCAGTATTGTCCAACCCACCGTGGAGTAAAAACTGCCCAGTACTGCAGTAGGTTATAACTGCCCGGTATCGTCAGGAAGTGGGTGGTTATTACTCTCCGGTACTGTATTACAGCACGGTAGGGGCCGTAGAACACATTGTATACATATTTTAGACATATCGGGTCATTCAATAGGGCACGTACTTCGCATTATACAATAATGAGAGCTGCAAATTATAAAATACTGCTCTGATTACAATACTGCTCAATCTATAGATATTAAACTCTGTATTAACACTCTCGAGATATGATGACATCGTGTGCTTCATAAAATCACTTCATGTGCCGGAATGGAAGGCGTGAAGGATCTACACCGACCCTGTGCATGCTATGGGATCACACAGTGCGTAATTAGAGTAGATATTTTAATAACAAATACGCTGCTCTATTTCGTGCGAAAAAATAGGTGTATTCTTTAAACTGATTGACAGTATTCACAAGGCTTTGAGAATCGACGCGATTTGCTAGAATTATATCGCTTCCCAGAATATGATTCATGAGGTCACAAAAGATGTAAACAGTTAAGCTTACACACGTGACTATAGCACAACGCTGCTTCAATGCTGGATCAACATCGTGAGAGTGCCCTCTCAAAATAAAGTTTATTTGATTTGATTTAAGAGGTTGCCCCGGCATTGTTATCACCTTCATTGTGCTTACAAAGTGGAGTGGATTGTATTATGTTGCGTAACTCGCCGTCACAATGGGAGCCATGTTAAGCTCCAATACTGTTAATGACGTACATAGACGTCCAGACAGTTAACTGTCAGCGGCGATTAAATAGAGAAAATGTGTTACATACACGCAACAAATTGTTATTGTCCTCCTTGCTGTGATCTTGCACAAGCAAAACATCGCACAGATGAGTTGCAAAACAGGAAAAATCATCAAAAAATCTACATTTCATTCCTAAATTAGGCTATTGGCGATAACAATTTAAATGAGCACATACCGGACGATTATTGCAGGGTGGTCCACGTTAATTAACTAAAAAAAATCAATTCCTCTGTATAAAAAAAAATATGGCCCATATTTCTATACCGCGGTAACATGATGAACACATACCGCTCACATACTGGGTATAAAAGAATCATCATTATAAAGCGGTGTAACAGGATCGCCATATAGCGCGGTATAACAAGATCATCATATACCGCGATATAACAAGATAGTCCTATACCGCGGTATACCAAGATCGTCATATACCATGGTATAACAAGATCATCATATAGCGTGGTATAACAAAATCGTCATTTACTGCAGTATAACAAGATCTTCATATACCGGGGTATAACAAGATCATCATATACCGCGGTATACCAAGATTGTCATATATTATATAGCGAGGTATAGCAGAATAATCATTGGGCCTATACCACGGATCGTTACTTTTTATTTCACTTTGAACAGTAGCAGTCAAAAGGTTAATCCGACGCGTCGTCAGTATTCGCGTCTGTCTAGAGTGTGGCCACCAATAGGGAGTTGTGCAATGATCACAGCATGCATGGATGACTGGTCAGCACATGTGAATGTGTACGGGCGCTGTTTTAATGCAGACCGGCGTTATGAAGACTAAGAAAAGGCACTTTTGGTTATTAGGTCATATTTAACCTGAAAAAAACTGGGTCCATGCGCGAACCGCGTTAACCGATATCGCGGTGTAACGAGATTCGTGCTCTAACATGATTCTATTGCAGTAGCAAATATACCGCAATTTGTACATAGCAATCAGAAATTTGGGCATAGCCTCTTTAGCTTTTTTTCAAGTCCACGAGGAGTTCATGGAAGAAGAAAACTGTTGATGGTTTTTCATCCTTATGGCTAAGAATCTCAATTCTTAGATATTCCCACATTGTTCTGTCTAAATGGCATTAATGATGGCCTCTCAAACTAAAGTTTATTTGATTTGATTTGAGAGGTTGCCCCGGCATTGTACCGTTATCACCTGCATTGTGCTTACAGAGTGGAGTGGATTGTATTATGTTGCGTAACTCGCTGTCACAATGGGAGCCATGTTAAGCTCCAATACTGTTAATGACGTACATAGATGTCCAGACAGTTAACTGTCAGCGGCGATTAAATAGAGAAAATGTGTTAAATACACGCAACTAATTGTTATTGTCCTCCTTGCTGTGATCTTGCATAAGCAAAACATCACACAGATGAGTTGCAAAACAGGAAAAATCATCAAAAGATCTACATTTTATTCCTAAATGAGGCTGTTGGCGATAAAAATTTAACCTGGAAAAAACGGGGTCCATGCGCATTGTATTGTATTTGCATTCATTTGTATTTGCATTCATGACCTTTTGACCCTTTTCTATATATCCCGAGTGTCTCTGTGATGATACCAGTCTAAGAATACCAGTCAATGTAGGATGCCTTTTGAATCAGGTTTAAATCTTATTTGAGGGTGAGAGATTTTCTGTGCAATTCATGTATTTTTCAGTGATTTATATGTACTTGGGGGTGAAATTTGTTACCTTGGCAACCATTGTAAAGTTTTATTGGCCCTCTGTAGGTAGTAGTTTTGAGTGGGGCTCACTCCAACCTTGTGACAACTTTTTTGCCATTCCTATATCAGATTTTGGTCTATTTCAGTGTGTACAGCGATTTATGTACCACTTCCGATTAAAATTGTTTGCCAAATACTGAAGATGTAATTAACATTTTGATCCTTTTATTTACCCTTAATGACTTTACTATCATTCCAAGACTAATACTAGTCCCATGTAGAATGCATTTTGAATCTGATTGGTATCTTTTTATAAGATAGTGAGAGCGTACCTGTACATTTCACGTGTTTCTCAGTGAATTTCATGTAATTGGGGTGATACTGGTTGCCATGACAACCATTGCAAAGGGTAATTGGTCATCTGTAATAACTCTGCATAGGTGTTAACCCCAACCTTGGAATTAGTTTTTGGTCATCCCTATATCTGATTTTAACCGAGAAAGTTTTATTTATATGTTCACAATTGCATGTTTGACAGTGTTTTCTGATTAAAATGTAATGCAGAGTTGTGTAGGTTGCATGACCTTTTGACCCTTGTCATTACCTTCATTGTCACTGTGGTGCTTTATTATTAGTCCAAGACTAATACTGATCCCATGTAGGATGCCTTTTAAATCATGTTTGTGTCATTTTGTTGGCAAATGAGAGCTTTTCTCTGGAATTCATGTACATTTTAAAGAATTATATGTAGTTGGGATAAAATCGGTTACCATGGCAACGATTGTGAAGGGTTATTGACCCTCTGTAATAATCTGAGAGGTGTTTACTCCAACCTTGTGAACATTTTTTGGTCGTTCCTATATCTAATTTCAACGGAGCAATGTCTATTTCAATGTGCGCAATTACATGTTTGGCAGTGATTTATGTACCATTTCCGATTGAAATGTGGTACCATGTACTAGAGTTTTGCATGACATTTTGACCCTTTTCTTTACCAATAGTGTCTATGTGGTCCTTTTTCATCAGTCCAAACCTAACACTAATCCCATTTAGGATGCATTTTGAATCATGTTGGTATAATTTATCGGATAGTGGGAACTTTTTGTGCTTTTATGTATGTAACAGTGAATTTAATGTATCTGGGTGATATTGGTTGCCATGGAAACCACTGTGAATGGTTATTGGCCCTCAATTATAATTATGATTGGTGCTCATCCAAACCTTGTGACCACTTTTAGGTCATTCCTATATCTGATTTCAAGTGAGAAAAGTCCAGTGAAAAGTCAAGTGAGAAAAACCTAAATTGCATGTTTAGCAGCAATTTATGTACCATTTCCGATTGAAATATGGTGTCAAGTACTGAAGTTTGATGACCTTTTTACCCACCCCCCTACTTCAATAGCATTATAAGATGCTTCAGTATGTGTCTTGAGACTCATATTTTTCCGTGTGGGATAAACTGGAATCATAAATATTATGCATAGTGTGTTCTTGTGTAGAATTCATATATGTTTCTGGGTATTGTATGTACTTATGATAAAATTGGTTGCCATGGCAACCATCCTGGAAGGTCCTTCAGTCGAATTATATGGGTTGGCCTCAGCTATGTGTGGACCTAGATAAGTAGTTTTGTATTTTCTAACCCTAGTTAGGACTATAACTGCCGATTTTCTTTGAATTAGAACCACCAATACAGGTAAAAATATATTTTCTTCATATTCTGGAGTTGAAGGTGGTTCCGTTGCCATGGCAACCAAATACGGATTAGAAGGTGACATACGGAAGTCTGTGCCCTACCCTTCCCTAATATATATATACACTCCCTAATCTCCTCGGGTGATTTGTAATTTATGGCGAAATATTGCTTTTCTGTTTAGGCCTAACATGTTTAAAATGCAAAAAATGACAAAAAAGTCAGAGTTGAAACGAGTTTATGAAATGTGCTAACATGTACTTCATCTTTGAGTAGCATTTACTCAAAACTCCTAATTTTAATTACAAATGCACTTAATATTTTCAATTGGCTGTAACTCCGGTAGTATTAGACCGTTTTTCATGAAATTTATACCAAAATGATCAGGACAATGTGTGCTTTCTAGAACGGCAAAAATCACAAAAATATTTTTTTCGCACTTGCGTCGAATATCTTGATTATTTTTTTAAATAAAACTGGGTGAGGGAACAACGTTGTCAATATTATGCCAGTGTCAAAAAGCAATCTTAAAATTAAACAAAGTTGAGCCAAAATACCATGTTATGCTCATGAAATAAATAAGCGGGCTGCTTACTGTATTCCACATGGTCCGCCGCTTCCGCCGCTATCATTTTTTTAATAGCTACTAATCTATAAACTTCTGCTTCCTCATCATAGTTGTTTGTTTGGGTGTTTGCTAGTGCTTGTTAATGTTATTTTAATTTGGCAAATATGTTCAGCAATTTCAGCCAATCACCTTATAAGAACACTTTTAAAATGAACGTTTAGCGGCTATTTTCAGATATAGTAATTTTGTGCATCAAACACAATGCAAAATATCTGCACCATGAACATGAAACAAAATGTAAATGAAATGAATCGGGCTTTATGCCACTTTTGTGCACATACAGGCTAATTTGGGCCAGGAGAGCCTCCTGAGGATGGTAAGATGAGTGAGATGACACTGCCCTCCAGACACAGGATTCGAAATTCAAACCCTGGCGGTCTGAGGCCGAGCACGCTACCTCTCGGTCACGGAGGCTTCCCACAATACTGATTTTTACGAGTGGATGGGGAAGAAACATTTTTGTTTCTTTCAAACCGCTGAGACCGGGAAACGAACCCCGAACTCTGGCGTGAAAGGCAGCGGTGCTAACCACTACCATAGGGCCCCCGCCCGAAACAAAATGTAAGGTCTCACAGAAGGAGAGCTCATGACAAATTTCGCAGAAATAAAATCTAAAATAGCCGACTTGCGGTCATTTCTAATAGCTTTTTCTCAGTATCTCAGAAATATTGCATGATAGCTGATCTATCAACTTCTGCTTCCTCATACTTCGCATAGTCATCACTTACCAGCGGGACTTGTTTGTGACAGTTGGCTTCCAATATAGTTAACCCTTTTATTTCTATGGCCACTAAAAAAGCAATGCTCGTTAGCGCGTTTCAGGGGAAAGTTTCCAGTGGATATTATATTAATTTAGCAAATGTAGTCAGCTATATAACCCAATGACATGATTAACGTTTGAGGACAAAATATTTAAAAATGGCTATTTAGCGGCCATTTTGAATTTCATTAATTTTGTGATGCTTATGTAACTTGAAAACAAAGCTAAATAACTAGCATGATTAAAGCACAATTGTTAGGTCTCACACAATATTAACACATGACACATGTTTCTAAAATAAAATAAAAATGGCCGACTGGCGTCCATTTTTATCTTTATTTTCTTATTATATCGGTAATACTGTATGACAGCTAAAGCGGTAATATAAAATAAACCTTGAGGAAGTTTGTTAATCTACATCAAATTTAAAATGGTCGACTGGTGGTAACGGAGGGCTATGTTCATATTCGTTTCCTAACAACTCTTTCTAGTTAATATAGTTAGTACTTTTCATGAATCACATATTACGTATCTGAAATAATTTTTGAACATGTTAACTATTGAAGATCACTCTTCTACAATCACGCCAGAAGATGTTTCTACAACACAATCAACACCTACAGGTACGTTGATCAACACAAATTTGCAACCAAGGCTTGATGGGGAAAACGTTATGTCATTTAGGAATTAATTGAAATTAAACACAGATCAATGCTCAGCTTAAATATGTTGCAAAACTAAATAAGTTTATGTTTTGAAGCATACTTTTCTACAGTCACGACAGATGTTTCTACAAAACAATCATCACCAATAGGTATTTTTAGCAACATTATCTTGAAAATAATACTGGATGTGGAAAACATAAGGTCACTTGGGAATTTTATAAATAGGAATAAGTTGAACACTGATTAATGCTTAGCATAAAATATTGAGATACTGCATAAAATATGTAGCAAAATTGAATATATCCAACTATTTTTGCGGTCACAATATTTTAATTGAAACATGTTGATTTATTGAAGATCATTCTTCTACAATCACGACAGAAGATATATTCACAACGCAATTACCACATATAGGCATGAATATCTTCATTGTTTTGTTTAAGTAAAACTGGGTGAGAGAACAACGTTGTCAATGATATGGCAGTGTCGAAAATCAATCTTGAAAATGAAACAAAGTTGAGCTAAAATACCATGTTTTGCTCATGAAATAAATACGCGGGCTGCTTACTGTATTCCACACGGTCCGCGACCTCCGCCTCCATTATTTGATTTTTAAACAGCTACTGATCTTCTTCTTCCTCATCATATGTTTTTTAATTTGAAAAATATGTTCAGCAATATCAGTCAATGACCTTATTACCTTTTTGGAGCGAACACTTTAAATGGCCGTTTAGAGGCCATTTTGAATTGTAGTAATTTTGTGATATTCACGTAACTTTGACACAAAGCAAAATATCTGGACCATGAACATGAAACAAAATATAAGGTCTCACAGAAGGATAGCGCATGACACATTTCGCAGAAATAAAATATAAAATGACCGATAGCGGATCTATCAACGTCTGCTTCCTCATACTTCACAGAGCCATCACTTACCACCGAGAAACTGTTTGTGACAGTTTGATTGCCATACAATTAAACCTTTAATTACTACGGCCACTAACAGAGAAATATTCGTTAACGCGTTTCAGTGAACAGTTTCCAGCACATCTCCTATTAATTTAGCAAATGTGCTCAGTTATGTTTGCAAATTACCTGATTAACTTTTGGGAGCAAAGGATTTTAAAATGGCCATTCAGCGGTCATTTTAATATTCAGTAATTTTGTGATAGTTCTGTAATTTAAAAACTAAGCTAAATAACTACCATGAACATAGAACAAATGTAAGGTCTTCCACACGAATAGGCCTAACCCATGACACATGTTGCAGAAATAAAATAAAAAATGGCCGACTTGCGACCATTTTTATTTGTTTTTCTCATTATCTCGAAAAAATTGCATGATAGCTGAAGCGGAAATATAAAATAAGCTTTGAGGAAGTTTGCTGATCTATATCAAATTTGAAATGGTCGACTGGCGGTAACGGAGGGTTGCTTTCATGTTCGCTTCCTAACAACTCTTTCTAGTTCATATTAAAAAGCAACGCAGTATATACTCATCAACTATGAGAAGTTGACATCTAAAGCTCTGACAAACAAATTATCTTTGCCAATATATAAAGGATTGCCTTCAATACTTTTCATGATTCCCATATTACGTATCTGAAATAATTTTTGAATATAATTCCTTATTGAAGATCACTCTTCTACAATCACAACAGAAGATATTTCCACAACACAATCAACACCTACAGGTACGTTGATCACACACAAATTTGACACTAACACTGGGTGGGCAAAACGTTAAGTCAATCAGGAATTAATTGAAATTTAACACAGATCAATGCTTAGCTTAAATATGTTGCAAAATTAAATATATTGATGTTTTTTCAGTTCAATTTGCTACAGTCACAGCAGATGTTTCTACAAAACAATCAACATTTATATGTACGTTGACCAACATTATTTTTAAATTATTACTGGGTAGGGAAAACGTTAAGTCACTCAGTAATTATTTGTAATTAAAAACATTACGTAGCATACAATATGTAGCCACAATAAATATATCCATCTATTTTTGTGGTCACAATATTTTATCTGGAAAATTATTTGAAACATGTTGATTTATTGAAGATGACTCTTCTACAATCACGCCAGAAGATGTTTCTACAACACAATCAACACCTACAGGTACGTTGATCAACACAAATTTGCAACCAAGGCTTGGTGGGGAAAACGTTATGTCATTTAGGAATTAATTGAAATTAAAAGCAGATCAATGCTCAGCTTAAATATGTTACAAAACTAAATGAGTTTATGTTTTGAAGATTACTTTTCTACAGTTACGACAGATGTTTCTACAAAACAATCATCACCAATAGGTATTTTTAGCAGCATTATCTTGAAAATGATACTGGATGTGGAAAACATAAGGTCACTTGGGAATTTTATAAACAGGAATAAGTTGAACACTGATTAATGCTTAGCATAAAATATTGAGATACTGCATAAAATATGTCGCAAAATTGAATATATCCAACTATTTTTGCGGTCACAATATTTTATTTGGAAAATAATTGAAACATGTTGATTTATTGAAGATCATTCTTCTACAATCACGACAGAAGATATATTCACAACGCAATTACCACATATAGGTATGAATATCTTCATTGTTTTGTTTAAGTAAAACTGGGTGAGGGAGCAACGTTGTCAATATTATGGCAGTGTCGAAAATCAATCTTGAAAATGAAACAAAGTTGAGCTAAAATACCATGTTTTGTTCATGAAATAAATACGCGGGCTGCTTACTGTATTCCACACGGTCCGCGGCCTCCGCCTCCATTATTTGTTTTTTTTAAACAGCTACTGATCTTCTTCTTCCTCATCATATGTTTTTCAATTTGAAAAATATGTTCAGCAATATCAGTCAATGACCTTATTACCTTTTTGGAGCGAACACTTCAAATGACCGTTTAGCGGCCATTTTGAATTGTAGTAATTTTGTGATATTCACGTAACTTTGACACAAAGCAAAATATCTGGACCATGAACATGAAACAAAATATAAGGTCTCACAGAAAGATAGCGCATGACACATTTTGCAGAAATAAAATATAAAATGACCCATAGCGGATCTATCAACGTCTGCTTCCTCATACTTCACAGAGCCATCACTTACCACTGAGAAACTGTTTGTGACAGTTTGATTACCATACAATTAAACCTTTAATTACTACGGCCACTAACAGAGAAATATTCGCTAGCGCGTTTCAGTGAACAGTTTCCAGCAGATCTCCTATTAATGTAGCAAATGTGCTCAGTTATGTTTGCAAATTACCTGATTAACTTTTGGGAGCAAAGGATTTTAAAATGGCCATTCAGCGGTCATTTTAATATTCAGTAATTTTGTGATAGTTCTGTAATTTCAAAACTAAGCTAAATAACTACCATGAACATAGAACAAATGTAAGGTCTTCCACACGGATAGGCCTAACCCATAACACATGTTGCAGAAATAAAATAAAAAATGGCCGACTTGCGACCATTTTTATTTGTTTTTCTCATTATCTCGAACAAATTGCATGATAGCTGAAGCGGAAATATAAAATAAGCTTTGAGGAAGTTTGCTGATCTATATCAAATTTGAAATGTTCGACTGGCGGTAACGGAGGGTTGCTTTCATGTTCGCTTCCTAACAACTCCTTCTAGGTAATATTAAAAAGCAACGCAGTTTATACTCATCAACTATGAGAAGTTGACATCTAAAGCTCTGACAAACAAATTATCTTTGTCAATATATAAAGGAGTGCCTTCAATACTTTTCATGATTCCCATATTACGTATCTGAAATAATTTTTGAATATAATTCCTTATTGAAGATCACTCTTCTACAATCACAACAGAAGATATTTCCACAACACAATCAACACCTACAGGTACGTTGATCACACATAAATTTGACACTAACACTGGGTGGGCAAAACGTTAAGTCAATCAGGAATTAATTGAAATTTAACACAGATCAATGCTTAGCTTAAATATGTTGCAAAATTAAATATATTGATGTTTTTTTCAGTTCAATTTGCTACAGTCACAGCAGATGTTTCTACAAAACAATCAACACTTATATGTACGTTGATCAACATTATTTTTAAATTATTACTGGGTAGGGAAAACGTTAAGTCACTCAGTAATTATTTGAAATTAAACACATATCATTACGTAGCATACAATATGTAGCCAAAATAAATATATCCATCTATTTTTGTGGTCACAATATTTTATCTGGAAAATTATTTGAAACATGTTGATTTATTGAAGATGACTCTTCTGCAATCACGACCGAAGATGTTTTCACAACACAATCAACACCTACAGGTACGTTGATCAACATAAATTTGAAACTAACACTGGGTGGGAAAAACGTTAATCAATCAGGAATTAATTGAAATTAAGCACAGATCATTGCTTACCTTAAATATGTAGCAAAATTAAATATATTCATGTTTCGCAGATCAGTTTTCTACAGTCACAGCAGATGTTTCTACAAAACAATCATCGCGTATAGGTATGTTGATCCCTATTATCTTGAAAATAATACTGGGTGGGAAAAACCACTGTCACTGGCGGCCATTTTTATCTTTATTTTCACATTATATCGGTAATAATGTATGACAGCTAAAGCGGTAATATAAATAAACTTGAGGAAGTTTGTTGATCTACATCAAATTTTAAATGGTCGACTGGTGGTAGCGGAGGGCTATGTTCATATTCGTTTTCTAACAACTCTTTCTAGTTAATATTAAAAAGTAACACAGTAGACCTATATACTCATTAAGTATGAGTAGTTACCATTTAAAGCTCTGAAAACCAAATTTATATCTGTGTCAATATATGTAGGAGTGCGTGCAATACTCTTCATGAATCACATATTACGTATCTGAAATAATTTTTGAACATGTTTTAACTATTGAAGTTCACTCTTCTACAATCACGACAGAAGATGTTTCCACAACACAATCAACACCTACAGGTACGTTGATCAAGACAATTTTGAAACCAACGCTGGGTGGGGAAAACGTCTATTTAGGAATTAATTGAAATTAAACACAGATCAATCCTCGGCTTCAATATGTTGCAAAATTTAATATGTTGATGTTTTGTAGATTACTTTTCTACAGTCACAGCAGATGTTCCTACAAAACAATCAACACCGATAGGTATGTTGGTCAATATTAACTTTAAAATAATACTAGGTGGGGAAAACGTTAAGTCAACCAGGAATTATTTGAAATTAAACACATATCAATACGTAGCATACAGTATGTAGCCAAATTGAATATGTCCATCTATTTATGTGGTCACAATATTTTATCTGGATAATTATTTGAAACATGTTGATTTATTGAATATCACTCTTCTGTAATCATGACAGAAGATGTTTCCACAACACAATCAACACCTACAGGTACGTTGATCAACATAAATTTGAAACTGACACTGGGTGGGGAAAACGTTAATTAATCAGGAATTAATTAAAATTAGGCACAGATCAATGCTTAGCTTAAATATGTAGCAAAATTAAATATAGTGATGTTTTGCAGATCACTTTTCTACAGTCACAGCAGATGTTTCTACAAAACAATCATTGCGTATAGGTATGTTGATCCCTATTATCTTGAAAATAATACTGGGTGGGAAAAAACACTGTCACTGGCGGCCATTTTTATCTTTATTTTCTCATTATATCGGTAATAATGTATGACAGCTAAAGCGGTAATATAAAATAAACTTGAGGAAGTTTGTTGATCTACATCAAATTTAAAATGGTCGACTGGTGGTAGCGGAGGGCTATGTTCATATTCGTTTTCTAACAACTCTTTCTAGTTAATATTAAAACGTAACACAGTAGACCTATATACTCATCAAGTATGAGTAGTTACCATTTAAAGCTCTGACAACCAAATTTATATCTGTGTCAATATATGTAGGAGTGCGTGCAATACTCTTCATGAATCACATATTACGTATCTGAAATAATTTTTAAACATTTTTTAACTATTGAAGATCACTCTTCTACAATCACGACAGAAGATGTTTCCACAACACAATCAACACCTACAGGTACGTTGATCAACACAATTTTGAAACCAACGCTGGGTGGGGAAAACGTCATTTAGGAATTAATTGAAATTAAACACAGATCAATCATTGGCTTCAATATGTTGCAAAATGTAATATGTTGATGTTTTGTAGATCACTTTTCTACAGTCACAGCAGATGTTCCTACAAAACAATCAACACCGATAGGTAAGTTGGTCAAAATTATCTTTAAAATAATACTGGGTGGGGAAAACGTTAAGTCAACCAGGAATTATTTGAAATTAAACACATATGAATACTTAGCATAGAATATGTAACCAATTTGAATATATCCATCTATTTTTGTGGTCATTTTATTTGGAGAAATACATGTTGATTTATTGAAGATCACTATTCTACAATCACGACAGAAGATATATCCACAACACAAATAACACATATGAATATGTATATCTTCATTATTTTTTAAGTAAAACTGGGTGATGGAACAACGTTGCAATATTATACCAGTGTCAAAAAGTAATCTCAAAATGAAACAAAGTTGAGCCAAAATACCATGTTTTGTCCGGAAAAAAATAAGCTGGTTGTTTACTGTATTCCACACGGTCCGCCGCCTCCGCCTCCATTATTATTTTTTTTTAAATAGCTACTAATCTATAAACTTCTGTTTCCTCATCATATGTCCTTTTAATTTGGCAAATATGTTCAGCAATATCAGCCAATGACCTTAATAACTTTTCAGAAAGAAATATTTTATAATGGTCGTTTAGAGGCCATTTTGAAACATAGTAATATTGTGATATTTAAGTAAATCACACAGTATACTATACTATACACACTATACTATGCAAATTATCTGGACCATGAACATGAACATGGATGTATAACTGCAAAATATTTAGCAACAATTGCCACAATTTTATAGTAAACGTGATGTGGAAACAGCAGCAAACGGACTTAAGTCATTTCTCACAAAATGTTACAGTCAAATCCTAAAACGAAGTCAAAACTTTAGTCACACCTGTCATTATTAGGCGGTAAATGCGGTGCGCTTTCGCAGGGAAGGTGTAAGATAGAAACAGATGCATTCATCTGTTCTTTAGCATTGCTAAACATGTGAACTGCACACACAATGTGTCTTGATCAGTTTGCTCATACTTAACAGAATAAGGAGGTGGTGTGCCCAGTGTATAATTCAGGCTAGTATCGTGTTCATTAAATCTCGATTTTTGGCGACGGACATCTTGATTTTTAAAATATTTTTTAGAAATATTGATTTATTTGCACATGCTACCCATATATGAAACCCTATAAACAGTCTTATTCTTAGCAAACTTTCATGTGTTCACTTGATATATGGGATTTTAGCCTGTGAGTGCGGCCATTTTGGATTTCTCTATGTTGAGGCATTTTCACGCTTGGCATACAGCAAATTCGGGTTCAGTATATCGAACTACCCCTAAAACACTGTATGCCATAAATTAACACGATTTGCCTTTGGGGTTACACTTTCTTGAAAAATAACCTAGTGTACTATGCAAAATATCTGGAACATGAAGGTCTCACAAAAGTATAGTTCATGACAAATTTCCCAGAAGTAAAATCTAGAATGGTCGACTAGTGTTCCTCTCTAATAGTTTTGTTCTTATTACCTCGGAAATCTTACATGATAGCGGATCTATCAACTTCTGCTTCCTCATACTTCGCATAGCCATCACTTACCCCGAGGGAATTGTATGTGACAGTTCAATTACCAAATAATTAACCCTTTAAATACTAGGCTACTTAAACATAGCAATACTCGTTAGCGCGTTCCAGGAAAAGAATCCAGTGGATATTCTATTAATTTAGAAAATGTTCTCAGCTATTTTAGCCAATTACCTGATTAACTTTTGGGAACAAGCGATTTAAAAATGGCCATTTCGCGGTCATTTGGATATTCATTAATTTTGTGATAGCTCTAGAATTCCAAAACTTTGCTAAATAACTACTATGAATATAGAGCAAATGCAAGGTATCACACAAAGATAACCCATTACAAATTTTGCCGAAATAAAATAAAAAATGGCCGACTGGCGAACACTTTTAATTGTTGTTTTTTTCTCATTATTTAGGAAATATTGCATGATAGCTAAAGAGGTAATATAAGATAAATCTTGAAGACGTTTGCTGATCTATATCAAATTTGAAATGGTCGACTGGTGGTAACGGAGGACTGCTTTCATGTTCGCTTCTAGTTAATATTAAAAAGTAACACAGTATATACTCATCAAGTATGAGAAATTGACCTTAAAAGCTCTGACAAAAATATATTTTTGTCAATATATAAAGGATTGCGTGTAATACGTTTCACGAATCACATATTACATATCTGAAATAATTTTTAAACATTATTTTTGATTTGAGATCACTTTTCCACAATCACGACAGAAGACGTTTCCACAACAAAATCAACACTAGGTACGTTGATCAACACACTTTTGAAACTAACACGGGGCGGAAGAAAACGTTGATTCAATCAGGAATTAATTTAAATTAAACACATATCAATGCTCAGCTTAAATTAGACTATGTAGCAAAATTGAATATGTTGATGTTTTGCAGACCTTTTTACGACAGTCACGACAGATGTTTCTACAGCACAATCAACACATATAGGTACGTAGATCAACATTATCTTGAAAATAACACTGGGCGGGGAGAGCATTAAGTCAATCGGGAATTAATTGAAATTAAACACACATGCAGCATACAATATGTAACCAATTTGAATTTATATATCGATTCCAAACAATGCTTTGTAGTCAACATTAAACGTTAACACGGTGTATCAAAATTGCATAACTACTCATCAAGTAGGAAAAGTTGGCTTTTACAGCTGTGACAAAATTATATCTGTGTTAATATATGTAGGAGTACGTGCAATACTTTTCATGAATCACACATTGCATTTCTGAAATAATTCTGAACAACATTTTCTATTGAAGATCAATCTTCTACAATCACGACAGACGACGTATCCACAGCACAATCAACACCTACAGGTACTTTGATCTATATCATTTGGTTTGTAGAAACATCTTTTTCATATTAAAACTGCGAGTGGTAACAACAATAATTTTCTATTGGAGATCAATCTTCCACAATCAGGACATAAGACATTTCCACAACACAACGAAATTTAAATCCTGGAGTTCTGAGGCCGAGCACGCTACCTCTCGGTCACTGAGGCTTTCCGCAATACTGAGTTTTACGAGTGGATGGGAAAGAAACAGAAACACCACTACCCTATGGGCCCCTTTCCTGTTCGTTTCCGAACAACTCTTTCTAGTTATGCGCTTTTAAACGAGACCACGTGCAGCTGGGGGCATTTTTTTCTAAATTCAAACATACCACAGCCACTGTCCCCATTCCCCAGTCGTCAGCTACAAAATCGTACTTTTTAGGCCTCAGCCAAAATTTTGGCGGATGCCTGTTGTCGTCATCAGGAGCGTCCGTTCGTCCGTCTGTCCGTCTGTCCGCCACTTTTAGCATTAAAACTTGTAGAGTGCACATTAAACTTCACATACAGGTTAATCATGACTAAGGCTTGACTAATTTCACATTTGACCTTTCTGTGATCCCTGTGATCTTGACTTTTTTTCCGATCGACAAATATTCTCGTTAAGGCTATTCACTCAACATTGTTTTATGCATCGCTCCAAAATTTATACCATATATTCATTTCGCTAATAGCTCGGATGAGTTCGAAATTGGACAAGATTCGGACAGAAACTAGGTCATTGCGGCAAAAATGGCCGATTATCGGCCCATTATTTTTGTAATATGCGTAATATCTGGAGAACCGGACCAGATAGCTAGACCATTACTATAGAACAAAATGTGCAGTTTTAGGTAGGGATATACCATGCACAATTTCAACTTGAATAAATTCAAAATGGCCGACCTGCGGTCCCTTCCGACCGACAATTTTTCTCGCTAACGCAAATCTCGAAACATTTTTTATGTATCGTTCCAAAATTTATACCATATCCATTTCTCTAATATCTGGGATTAGTCTGAAATTGGGCAAGATTCGGACAAAAACTAGGTCATGGCGGCCAATTATTTCGGTAATTTGCGTAATATCTGGAAAACCAGACCTGGAGATAGCTAGGCCATTACTATTAAACAATATGTGTAGTTTCAGGTAGGGATATACCATGTAAAAATTCAACTTTGCCAACATGCGGCCACTTTTGACTTCAATTTTCGTAATAACTGGTAAACCGTGACAGATAGTTAGACCATTACTATTGAACAAAATGTGTGATTTTTGTACTGCATGCTGCTAATAACCAGTTCTCGGACAATTTCTATAATGGGGGCGGGTTATTGTTGAGTGTGCTCTTGTTTCAAATTTAAAAGATGATTAGAGGCTGAAGCCTATTTCCGTCGCCGACGGGCTTTGTTGAAATAACTGTCACCCTGTGCAGCTTAGTGCTTTATTTTTACAGCATGTGCTACGAGTAAGAAACGTTGTAACTCTGGTGAATGTAAATACATTTGGGATTGGTGTGATGAAGATGTGCATTGTGACGAAAGTGACGAAATAGGATGCAGTAAGTATCATAAATGTCACGAGAAGTGTGACCATTGTCTTAACCCTTTAAGCCCCCACGATGCATTAAAACATCATTTTACATCCCTGAAAACAGACTTAATTTTCTTACAACCAATGGTTTTAGAACGAAAATTTTCATGAAACTAGTTTACCAATACGTGGTAATTTTCTTTAATTTTTAAATCAAATCATCTTCATCCACTATAAGTCGGGAATTGCCACAGCAATTCGCGGCTTGTAGTGGATGAAGATGACTATGTTAAACTCCGGCTTGAAAGGGTTGATATAACGCGATCACGCTCTAAGATATTAAAAAAAAATATATTCAAATATATGATTATAATTGAATATAAAGACCGACATATATGGGTCATTCTCATATTTCTGTACAATTTCACTTATATTTTATATTTGCAATCTACTTTTGTCAACGACATTTCTTAAATCAAGATATAATATTTTTAGACTAACATTAAGCATGTATTTTATCCTATATTAATCAGAAAATAAATAGTTTATATCTACGTTTTATGGCTGCATTGGGAATGTTGTCCTTTGTAACTGCAATACAAATATGTTTTTAGGCAGACGTAAATAAACACAACGAAATAAATTTGTAGTAGAGATATAAAGATAACTTTGTATGGTAACTAATAAGATAACTAATGGTAAGCAAAATACATAAGGTACTATTAAATTGATTTAACTTTTCCATTAAACAGTAGATAATCTCAGATTTTATACGAATTTTGGATGCAGTATGGCAATATTAATGTGCTTTATGGTGGAAGTAGTATTTCTGCTGCTGTATCTGCATTATATCTAGAAGCTTTAAATGACAATATTGCAACAAAGTAATCTAAACTGGATGGCCTACTGTTAACGATTTTATTATATTTACGATAACAGTGTTGACATTTTTGGTAACATTATTGACAGTCAGGTGGCAGAATTGATTGTGTGGGGTTCTAAATGAAATTGAAAAAAATATATAGGTTTTATAGATTACTTTGAAAATAAATGTACTTAAAACGAATAGAAGAAAAATACACAAACAACAAATAATTATTATAGTATCATACAATCAGTAACGGTGTGTGGGTGCATCGGCCATCATGTTGTTAAGGTCAAATCATAGAACAATCGTCGGAAAATACCTTTTAAAACTAGCGAAAATGACAAAACCAATCATTTTTTGCATTTTCGCATTTTCACTTAGTGGCGCTATTTTTATAGTACATTTCGTGATATTCACGACTTTGTCCTCCTCGCGAAAATTAGGACTTCACGTATATGGCCAGATCTTATTGGCTTAATGTTGTTGCTTTAAGAGCTGTAACAGATGTACAATTCTATATTTTGGGGGCATTAAATCATAGGCTCACGTGGAATGGGGGGGGGGGATGAAAAGGAAGGTTGGCACTTAAAGGGGTGTGAGGGTAGTAAACCCGAAATGAGAGGGAAAAATCCACAGTAACCCTGTATCCTTAATAACACACATACAGAACGAGAGGATTACTTTTTAAGCCGAATTAAGAAAAAAATACTTTCCAGTGTACATGAGAAAAAAGGTGGTAAATAATATCATGAAAAATCCACATACACTCCATTCACCACTGTATATGTGGAGAGAAGAGGTAAATTATTTGGTGGTGTACCTTTATTTATGTCTAATTGTTTTAGTACATTACTCTTAAACTTAAAAGTTGACAGACGCGTGATTAATTGTTCTGTTACTTCAGGCACTGTCATAATTATCATCATTAGTATCACAAAAAAACAGAGTGAAAGTATTAATACATAGCATATTTCTTTGGATTTACATTTTCTGCGACAAAATGCCAAAAATCGTCTTGGATTGTTTTTAATAGATTCGACCATGCTTTTCATGGACTGATGACGTAATATATTATTATAATGTTATAGATAGATATATATTTTTTGACGACGTATGCGTCATTAAAATGAATTATACATTCAACGAATCAAAAAAAATCGGACTCATGTGCACATCATACTTTTTCACCGGAAAAAACGATATGCCTAGAAAACGATTTTAATGACAGTTAGCGTAATTTTGAATTTATTGCACATATCTTACAATTAGGCCAACTAATCACACATGAGTTTTGCATGAATATTATACTATTTTGATGACTGGACTGGATTTACTGTTAAGTGTACTTGTCCAGTTTGTAGATTTGACCAGATCAAGTGTAACAACAACTCTCGATGCTATCCTCTTTCCTCGCTGTGTGACGGATCGTTTTATTGTCCAGATTGGAGTGACGACGATCGACAGGGATGCAGTAAGTAGCGTTAATGACTTATTTGTGAAAAAGATACGTTCGAGTATTATGATTGTGTCATTATAGCATGTCTATGTCTCACATTTTGTTGAAAAAAAAACAGCTTTTTTCCAGCTGTCATCATTACTGAGTTCTGAGATTGAAAATTGATTTTTCTTTTGTTCCATCATAATTGGTGTAATCAAGTACACTTTTATCTATGAAAATATTTTTAAGCCGTGAAAGTCAAATAGGATTAGCTCCGTAGTTAAACTGCGGAATTGCAATTCTTAGGATATCCACATGACCCTCTGGACCCCCTTTACCTACAACCCTCGATGGTCATGTCACAGCAAATTCACGATGGTGACTCATAGCTAGCTGATTTTATCATTAAGCCGATATCTCAGACGATGTTTAAACTAATTAATAACTAGCTGGTTTACTTGAATATTCCTTATACATCCTTGATATAAACATTTGTATTCAAGGGCGGATCCAAGACCCTAAGAAATGGGGTTGGGGGTTGGTAGCCTGTCCTCAAACGTTTTGGGCATATTTCCCAGTTTGGGAGATTTTTTTAAAATATAGCATTTTCATGGGCAAATCTTTTCACCATATCCGTGTTGAAATAGTCCAAACATTGACCTACTGTTTATTTAGAAATTAGAAATATCCACTTGACTACAATGTCTATTGAAAGAAATTCCTAAAACAAGTAACGTGAGTTGATACATATGATATTTCCTCTAATTATCAAAAAAATATGCTGAATAGGACCAATTACGCTAAATAATATGCACTGTATTTCGTTATGTTGCTATAATAAATTAATATGCCGGGTATTGTCATGTTATTTTTATACATGATTCAGTGTTTATTTCGCAGTGGTATAATTATCACAAATACCTACATACGTAGCTTTGCCAATGCGGAACACGGGTCAAAGCTAGTATACTATAATGCCCTGTTTGATTTGCACTGATCTCAAACTAATTTAGTGATCCGGCTTGCTTCGGTTTGTATGTCTGAAACGAACGCCGTGAATTGATAGCAGTACAGTTGTCGCCAATCTATAAATATATTGAGCCAATGAAAACATATAGTATGGTAATCCGATTCCAGATCAAAAAAAAGTTTGAGCCAAAGAAACGTATGGTTTGGCAAACTGGTTCACGTTTCAAATACCAAACCTTCATGCAGGCAGGTTTGATGGTTTAGTCAATCCGGTTCTAGTTTGAACTGATCTGGTGCAAATCAAAAGATGTATGTCTATTGGGAGCTGGCAAAAATATTGATATCAGATGGGAAACATATTATTAACTAACCTATTCAGCTCCTAATTCATTGTCAAAAATCTATATTTCTATTTTCTGTGGTCAGAACATGTGTGATTGTAGTGAAATCAGCCTTTCTGCAGTTATGTTTTGTCGAGGTGTCATTGTAAAACTTACATAATTTTTTTTTTCAACCTTTTAATAATGTAGATAAAAAATGCAGTAGAGACAATATTTATGAATTATTTTCTGGTACAACTCATGAGCATATTCCTGTTTTGTTTGTACAGGTTGGATTGTTTCAAATATTCCAGTGAGGCCTAGGCCCACATACTAGCTTCGCCCGTGCGCTAAAGCACGTCTAGTCAAAGCTAGTTACAAATATTTCAATAATACCCCTGGGGCGTAAATTGTGTTGAAAATTATATTTTTTACCACAATTGTAATCCACACAAGGTCTAAACAATTCCCTAACAGCTTAGCACTTTTAAACAACAAAGTGAGTGTGGGGAGTGTTGGAACTGAACCCATATGAGCCAACAAAATATTTGTATTGTGAAACAATTCATACTTCCATCCATAAATTTAAAGTTTTGCAAATGGTACAGTTTGTATATGAGTTTACCATAGTGGGTAAGTGTTACAAATTCAAATTACTCATATTCATCATGCTTATAACTGTGTATAATTTGCTTACAGGTTGTGGAATATATAATCGACGTTGTGACTCTGGTGGATGTATGCGCAGTAGTGCTTGGTGTGATGGATACGCACATTGTTATGATGCAAGTGACGAGATAGGATGCAGTAAGTAAAACGTTATGAGAAGTATCATCATTGTCGTCATCAAGTCATGGTTTTACAACCCTAAATGCCAATTCCATTAAAACACGTGTATAATGGCAACATTCTAACAGCCGATTTCACCACTTCCCCCCTTGTAATAGCATACCGCCCAATGTGACATACCATAATAAGACCTAAGCTGTACCATTTGGAAAAAAAACAGCTCCGAAAATAGTATGCTTACCAAATATTCTTTGAAGTAGGCCACCTAATGCTGAAAAAAAGGTCAAGATTGCTCTGATATCCCAAAATATTATTGTGCTCCCATTCCCAGAAAATACACACCCCCTGTATCCATCCGAAAATCTCACATAACAGTTACACATCAAATCACACATAGCAAAAACAGTGTGTGCTCACAGAATTACAACATTTATGTATTTTTCTTAATTCACCAGAAGCGGAAACAACCATTTAAAGCAATAATTTGTGTATTAGGCACTCCCCTTAAATTTCGGATCATATAGGGTGGTGATACCATAATATACATATGTACATTCTTGTTTGTTTTATTTTTTCAAAACAAGGATGGAGCAGGAAGTTTTTCTGAGCAATACACTTTTTATTTTTTAATACATCCAATGGTGTTGCTTTTAGAGTTCTTTCATTAAGCGCTGATCCTGTGAAAATCGGGCTGTTTTCTCTAAATATGCACTACAGGGGACGTGGTTGAATAAAGTAGTATTTAATCACAAACATAGTCACGAGAGCGAAATAGAGATTAGAGCGATTTATGTACATGTATATACAATATGGTTAATTTGTTAAAATCATATTTTCGTTTTTTATGACCTGTGACCGTCTATGATTTAGAATCACGAAAAAAAACCCATATCAATCAGGATAAATGGTTGGTAGCTCCACAAAGTTTTAATTTCATCGTATTTTTCTATTCATATTTAGCCATACAACCACTCAATTACCATAGGAAAGTAAGCTATTTATATGACCCTCCCCCCCCACAAAAAAAACGCCACCGTATCATCCAGTATTATAATAATAATAATAATAATAATAATAATAATAATAATAATAATAATAATAATAATAATAATAATAATAATAATAATAATAATAATAATAATAATAATAATAATAATAATAATAATAATAATAATAATAATAATAATAATAATAATAATAATAATAATAATAATAATAATAATAATAATAATAATAATAATAATAATGATAATAATAATAATAATAATAATAATAATAATAATAATAATAATAATCATAATAATAATAATAATGATAATGATAATGATAACGATAACGATAATAATAATAATAATAATAATAATAATAATAATAATAATAATAATAATAATAATAATAATAATGATAATAATAATAATAATAATAATAATAATAATAATAATAATAATAATAATAATAATAATAATAATAATAATAATAATAATAATAATAATAATAAAAATAATAATAATAATAATAATAATAAAAATAATAATAATAATAATAATAATAATAATAATAATGATAATAATAATAATAATAATAATAATAATAATAATAATAATCATAGTCATAATAATAATAATAATGATAATGATAATGATAATGATAACGATAACGATAATAATAATAATAATAATAATAATAATAATAATAATAATAATAATAATAATAATAATAATAATAATAATAATAATAATAATAATAATAATAATAATAATAATAATAATAATAATAATAATAATAATAATAATAATAATAATAATAATAATAATAACAATAACAATAACAATAACAATAATAATAATAATAATAATAATAATAATAATAATAATAATAATAATAATAATAATAATAATAATAATAATAATAATAATAATAATAATAAATACTTTATTTCATGAGGGTATAACAACAATACAAATCAGAGGTTGACATAAATAGGGAACAAATAAGTATGACGAAGTACATTATATTAACCCACTGAGCATTGCTCATCTACCGTGGGGCCCTCAAGGCTATGACATAGCCTGGAAAAACTTGAAGCATTACAGAATAAAAATCTGAACACATATAGCAAAATCCCATAATGATAATAAAATACAGCATAAGTAGGCCTATAAACATGATGCATGAAGACAATGTAATAAAACAACATATATGATATTATAATAAACACAAAATGAGATATCATACCCATGTTATTTTTTCAAAACAGGTATGGTAAATACATTTTTTTTAATATTCACATTATATAAGAGTCTTAAAATAAAATATGTACATGCAATCCTAATTAATTATTCAATTTACCTGTGACTAAAAGGCACATAGAAAATTACAATAACGTAAACATGGTGAAGCATTATTTCCAAACATTATCATTGTCTATCATTTGTAATATTATTATTATGGTAATGCAGCACAATAGTAAAAACATAGGTATCAGTAATAATGCGTCTTAATGTACAAAGTGATTGGTTACTAATAGGCGACAATACAATAATTTGATGTTCTTTTATTAAGAATACATAAATACATAATGTTAAAAAATTTCGGACTAGGTTGAAACCAGTGTATCGACGTTAATTTCGCTCCTCACACAATGCGGGCGGGGGCCCTAGGGTAGTGGTTAGCACCGCTGCCTTTCACGCCAGAGTCCGGGGTTCGGTTCCCGGTCTCGGCGGTTTGAAAGAAACAAAATTGTTACTTCCCCATCCACGTGTGAAAGTTAGTATTGTGGGGAGCCTCCGTGACCGAGAGGTAGCGTGCTCGGCCTCAGACCGCCAGGACTCGAATTTCGAATCCTATGTCTGGAGGACAGTGTCATCTCAATCATCTCACCATCCTCAGGAGGTTCTCCTGGCCCAGTTTAGCCTATATGTGCACAAAGGTGTCCTAAAGCCCGATTCATTTCATTTTTTTCCTCACACAATGCCCTGCCTACACATGGTCTAAATGCCGGTCCCATTGAAACATCCAAAATGGCAACAATCTAAGGGCCGATTTCACCACTTTCGCTCCTACCTACCCCCCAATGTGACACACTATAATGAGAACTAAGCTGTCCCTTTTAGACAACATCTCCGAAAATGGTATGCTAACCAATTAAATTTCGGCTTATTTAGATTGGTATTTCCCAGGTGAGAGGATTATGAGCTGTTCAGAAAATTCATGAATAGTTCATGAATGTTCGTCAACAACAAAAAAAGAATGTTCTTGAACGTTCATCAACGTGTTCATGAACGGTTCATGAATATTTTTGAACATCAAATGAGACTTTCATGAAAGTTCATGAGTTCATGAACTTATTCTGTTCATGCACTCTCACTTTGAACATGGGTTGTTCATGAACGGTCATGAACTCAGATAATTCATGAACCAAGGCTAGTTCATGAACGATGATCAACTCAATACATTCATGAACATGATAGTTAATGAACATTCATGAACGTTCATTAAATGTGTTCCTGAACTATTCATGAATGTTCCTGAACAACAAATGAGACATTCATTAAATTCATGAACTGTCAACCTAGTTCATGAACGGCCCAAAACTTAAATAATTCACGAACCAGATAGTTCATGAATATTCATGAACGTTCATTAAATGTGTTCATGAACTTTCAACCTGAAGTTCCGGGCATTACGTTCATGAAATTGAGGTTGTTCATGAGCGAACAGGAACTCAGGTTGTTCAATAATGAACCAGATAAGCCAGCAACACTTAAACTAACTTCATGATGTAGGCCTACACAAATTAAGTTAATGTTGATGTTCATGAATGTTCACGAATTGTTCATGAGGATTCATTAACTTTCCAGTCTAAGTATTTTGACCTGTAAAATACATGTAGTATTTTGATCGGGGATTTGATTTTTATGAGGATACTTCTTACCTAAACACAGCGAGCTAATTGAGCTTCATTTTTTAAAATAAAAAACAGATCGCCTCTCAGACAGTATTACACAAAGATGAACAGAAAACTGTGAAACTAATTATTTTAAAATAATATTTATTCTATGGTTGATAATCTAACTCAGATTGTCTCAATTTTCTAATTAATTAGTTAATTAGCCATTGCGTAGTTGACACCATACTCGCCAGGGTAATTAGGCTGTCATTTACCACAGTTCATGAACTTTCATGAACAAACCATGACCTAACTTGAGATTTCAGACCCGAAACAATTTATCACAGTTCATGAAACTGTCCCTCATGAACTTTCATCAACTAGCCATAAACCGAATTAAGACTTATCAAGTTCAAATTAATTCATCAAAGTGTGAACTTTAAAGAACAACCATGAACTAAATAAATTGAGACAAATTTATTTCATAACAACTCATCACAGTTCACGAAACAGTCCCTCATAAACTTTCCTGAACTAAACATGAACAGAATTAGGATTTATCAAGTTTATAATAATTTAATAAAGTTCATGAAACTCTCTCATGGACTTTCATGAACTAACCATGAACAGAATTAAGATTTATCAAGTTCATAATAATTCAACAAAGCTCATGATTTTTAGCGAACAACCATGAACTAAATAATGAGACTAATCAAGTTCATAACAATTCATCACAGTTCATGAAACAGTCCGTCGTGAACTTTCATCAACTAGACATGAACCGAATTAATATATCAAGTTCATGATAATTCCTTAAAGTTCATGAAACTCTCTCAGGAACTTTCATGAACAAGGTATGAACTAAATTGATTCTACCAAGAACCTCTCATTATAAACTTCATGAACTAAATCATGAACAATATTAGTTCATCAAGTGTTCATTAATATTCACGATTTGTCATGAACAGTTTTTGATGAACAGTTCATGAACACAGTTCATGAACTGGCTTGATGAATCATTGATGAATGTTCATGAATGTTCATGAACTTTCATTAACGTTTATCGCTTGATGAACTTCATCTCACAGAGGATAGGCCAACATTATATCAATATTGTGTATGTGTTTCGTGTTTGCTGGGCTGAAACATTCTAGTAAAGGTGTCCAAAGTCATTGAACTCAGCTTTGCAGTGAAATTATTTATGTAATTTTCGTTCCACTTACGTATGATTTTTTCGGATAGATTTGATTATTTCATATATCCAGATCGAGTATGAGGGCTACACACGAACGAAATATGTAGTTTCATTGATGAATGAGTGTCTAATAATAATCACAATATCATAATGTACACAGCTCACGTTTTTACTTGTCAACTGTCCAACGTTGGGATCAGTAACACAGCTTCCATTTACAATAATAAAAACTAAGTTTTTACACATTTGTTTTACCATACAACCATAACTATCTACAACACGGTTCTTATTAACCCTCGGGTTACCCTCGGGTTAAAATCATTGTGTACATGTACACCATGTATAGCATTATTACTTATAACAGAGAGTGGTGTGTCGTCATTAATTACTTTGCTTAAATTTCTCGGTCTGGCATTGACATATACCCGGCATGCCCTAGCCGCAGTTAAACTAAGGCCCGGTAACACTGACCGCCATTTTATATTCACAGTCAGCTGTGGATATACGTCACTCGTGCCGCCTACCGAAAAACTCGAATACCTTGAAATGGAAACGAATATTTCAAGGGCCTATGAAAACTTGGCCATTTTCAGCAGGCGTAAACTTGTGATCATTTTGAACTATTACATTTAAAAATGGAGGTCTCTGTGTCGGAGCCTTACGATGTCATCAGGGTCATTGAAATATCCAACCAAACACAATTTTATCTTCGGGTTCTTGGATAATAGTTCATTTGCCAGCACCATCATTCATGTAGTGGACCGGGATTTTCTTTTAAGTCCAAACTTTTTTATTGCTTTGTGGTCATATGCATATTTCAAGCATTTTCAGCTTTGTTGGCGTTGAATTTTGTATAAGCTAATCTGCATAATTCACCCTAATTAACATACGTACCCATTTTATAATTATAACTTTTTAACAAATTGGCGTAGAAACAAGTGTAATACCATTTTTTTAAATAAATTTAACCCGAGGAAGTGATTTCTGACGTTATTTTAACAATTGAAGGTCAAGGTCAACTGAAAATGTCAAGGTCAAGGCTGAAATATTGCCAAAATATTATTTTATGCATGTGTATATATCACATATGTGTTGATCGTACAGGATTTTTTTCATTCCGTGCCCTTTCAGACATGTATGGATCTTTATAAACATTATTAGATATAAATTTATAAACATTATTAGATATGTGAGACCTCAATACGCTAATTTGCATAAGTCACCCTAATTAACATACATATCCATTTTTTTAATAAACTGGTGTAGAAACAAGCGTAATACCATTTTTTCGAATAACTTTAACCCGAGGAAGTGATTTCTGACGTTATTTTTACAGTCCAAGGTCAAGGTCAACTGAAAATGTCAAGGTCAAGGCAGGGATATCGCCAAAATATTACTTCATGCATGTTTATATGCTACATGTGTTAATTGTACAGGAACTGTTTCAATCTGTGCCCTTTTAAACATGTATGGATCTTTATAAACATAACTAGATATATGCCAGCTTAGAGGGGAGTTCAGTTAAGCTTATTTGCATAATTTACATAATCAACATAGTTGACCTTTATAATAGGATGAAACAACTTCGTTACTAAAAATATTTAATTTAATAATATGTATATGTAGTGCCATATTTTAGGTTTGAAACGATGTAGTACTTTTTTGACAACTTTAGAAAAAACATCTCATGATCTAATTTGCATACTTTACGCTAATTAGCATAATTAGCAATTCCGATAATAGGGCTACAGCTTGTTATCAAATATGCTCGAAAACATTTGTAACAACACTTTTTCGAATACCTTTGACACGAGTGAGTGGTTTCTGGTTAAGTTTGTAAATATAGGTCAATTTCAACATAATATTATACGATCTAGGTCAAGAGCTAATTAATATATTTTCTCTAATTAAATTAACATAATTGGTTCTTTGAATCAAAGAAGAGAGAATAACGGTTTATCTGTTGTATCTAGAATAATGTGTAATACTAAACTTCCAGGAAAACCATTCCTGGTGTTATTTTCACGATTTGATGTCGAGGTCAATTCACTACACATTAACAGCGTATAGGCACATCTAGTGATCCACATTTTGTTAAATATGTAAATTTGGTATAATAGTCATATAAAAATTTAAAGCTGCGTAACTACCCCTTCAATTATATAAAGATAAATCTCATATGTGAGGCGTGCGGGTAAATGACGTTGTATTAGGTAAAGTTACAAAAAATGCAGGCCTAATGATGGCGCTAGCAGTTAAAAATGCATGATGATCCTGTTTGAAATAGCGAATCTGGAGGTGTGTTTATTTTATTTAATACGTTTGTAATAGGGTTGCCCGGCGGAAGTATGTGCCAGCCCTATCAGTGGTTCTCTTTTACCAGTCTCAAGCCGCGTACAAGAAGTGGTCAACACTCAAGGTCATTTCATCAATTTTATTAAGGTCAAAAATTGTCCCCTGGCAGTAACCCGAACACATGTTCACAGCGTACCGCCGATGCCCGACCACTACATCTCCTTAGGTCTATGTTATCTAGCACAAAAGTAGTCATTCACCACCTTCTGATACAATTCTGACGTTGATTACATATTTAAAAATACGTCTATATAGAACGGTGTCCAGCTAGAAAAGAAAATTTCCCTAGCCCAGAGTTATCATGTGACCTTTTAAGGTGACACTAAATCCAGTAATATTACGAACCATTATTTAGTTATAATGCAATCACCAGATGGCTCTGCCATCATACACTGACGAACCAATACCAAAAATTCGACACTATCACACGTCTTTATACAAACCTCACTATATATAATCCTTAACTCAGCTCGTTAAATACGTCAAAATATAAAACTTATATGGTAATACACATATTTCACCATACGTAGCATAACTAAATCTTATGAGAACTACCTCAGAACATATTTGCTACAGTTCTTTAATGAGATCAAATACACCTATGTGAATATCTAAAGCTAAAAATAATATTTAACCTCTTATTTAATTATTCACATCCGGGTGACATTGAATGTGTGTACCTTTGACACCAAATGTTGGTCACTGGCTTACACAGATATACTTCATATATGTCCATGGTTACATTTTTTCAATATTAATTAGCAGCACTTCAGAAAAATAGAGGTCACGATTATCGTCAATTTAAAGATATAGCATCTTGCCAATTAGAAATAACGTTTTGACCAATGTAAAGACATAGATTACAATACTCTAATTCAGAAAAAATGAACAAGTAATTGTAGTTGTTGTTTTTCTCTATGTAGGTCTTTGTCAAGTTATTGTGCTACAACCTGACATTATGTTGTTAGATTCTGAAATTGTAAGTCTTTAATCTGAATATATAGTGTCATACGATGACATTATTGTATCATATTCTTACATAACTGCATCGTAGTACTGAAGTGTCATATTTTCACATTGCAGTCAACGGGATATAAAAAGGGGTATGCTATTACGCCGTATTGTTATATTATAATGTCAATATCACAACAAATAAAAAATAAATGTGATATCATAATGTCTATAATCGTGAACTTTCTCATTGAGTCGATGTATTCTGTTTTTGTAGTATAATATTATTTAGAACTTCATATATATTGAGATTATGCTGTAATCTCCTGACATCATGACGTCCTATTCTCTCAACTCAGCGCCATGTACTACTGGCCTGATAACCTAAATGCCATTATGATAAAATGATCTTTAGTACAATATATAGAAGTATCATTTAGTTATAATAGCAATATTATTATGAAATTAAAAATATAGTGTCGACACCTTTCACAATAGTGTCATGCATTGTCAATTATGATAGTATAATGACATGATATTACGATGGCAATATGCTGTCATGAAAGCAGCAGTTTTACCCAATATCCTAATATAATTTGGTTTTATTATAATGTCATGGTCAGATATTTTTAAGTCGCATAATCACAGTTCTTAATCCAGATACAATACTGTGATATTCAGATACTATTGTGGTGTGTTCTATCATGTGAATCTCACTTTTCATTTAATCATGTCATATCCAGAAACTATCCTTATTATGTCATATCCAGACACTAATAAAGCCATATTCTGACATTATAATATATCATCATGATATACAGCTCTCGTATTTACAATGTTTTTTTATTTTGTGAACGTATTGCCACAATCATGATTTTTGGAAACATAATATATCAGGCCTATACAGCAAAAAATGATTTGATATATTTTGACATCATGGTTTCATCACCTGCCACAAAAGAGGTATATTCTGACATATTATTGTCATTGATTCCATATTGCGATTTTGCAATACAATACAACTGAAACTACAGTTTCTTATTTCGTATGTATGATGATATATTCTGACATCTGACTGAATTGGTTACGAACTATAGTTAATTTTTCGATATTATAGTCTGATATATTGAGATGATTTTCAAATTCGCGTAATTATTCTTTATTAAACATATGCGTTGTTACTGGTCGTGCAAATATCACTTATTATGAGCGTAGCCAAAGTGTTATCAAGCTATTATTATTATTGGTTCAATCACGTGACCGTGTACTATTAATTAATAATACACGGCTAGGCCTAACCTTACAAAAACTCCATAGAACATGGAATCTTCCCCCTCAGAATTTATTTATGCTATAATTTCGGAACTAATAAAACTATTAACTCACGGTTTATTTATTCTTGAATCTTGTGACATAATCACTGTAGAACACATTTTGACGACAGATTTTATCAGAGGTGCCTTAAACGACGTTTTAAATGGACCTCAAGTGTAGTGTTGTTGATGGGTAGTTTATCTGGATGGTGCCGTCGCCGTGGCAGTGACGCTAGGTACGTCGCTTGTAGGCATGGTGTACAGGTGTGCACTTCATGACCTACACGTGTGTACAGGTGTAGGCCTATATTGTCTAGACAGAAATTGACATGGTCCTATACAGATCTACCTCTAAACTTTCGCGCCCAGACTGGCCCCGTTTCTAGACTATCTAGCCATAGACCGCAACTGCGCTGTCTGCAAGTCTTAGAAGCCTATAGGCCCATACAGATCATTAGAAATAGCAAGCACGACAATCATGAATAGGAGCCACAAGATAATTTGTCATGTTTTTGGAGACAATAAAGAATTGAGAGGTAATGTAGGCTGTTCATATGTTTAATAAACAGAATAAGACATCGTTTTCTGAATATTGGAACTCGTATCGTAACGGTCAGGGCTGTAACGGAACTCGATTTCGTCTTATTCCGTTACAGCCCTGACCGTTACGATACTCGCTCCAATATTCAGACAACGATGTATTATTACATAGATTTGGCGTTAGAATATTAACCCTTGTACTGCAAGGCACGTACATAGACGATTTGAAGCCAGATCAAAACAAAATTAAATGACCTTAAAATCGGAAAAAATAGTTTGTGGAAGTTGATCACTTCATAAAGAAAATGAATCTGAGAGATGTCTGTTTTTAAATAAATACAAAGATTTTTTGTCAATGAAGCGGGAAATGGCGTTTGCAATTCCAGCTTAAGTTGACGAAAAATAGAAACAAACAATTCAAATGATTTACAAACACTACATATCATCATATCTGCACTTGTGGATATTATTTAATGACTCGGCTCAATAATACATTAACCTGTTAAATTTACCTTGATCTTTAATTGCAAAATAATGTAACGCACTCGTGCCGAGGATGTGTGACGTATCACACAAAACCAAAGTAACTCGGAGACTTCAATAAGATCAAGGGAAAATATGGAGGGAAAGGTCAGACGATTTCTAGATAAATAAATAAGGAGGTTAAAACAGTTTAATACTTTATTAAAGCATACCAAAACACACAACAATAACATTAGTCTATGAATAAATAGATATGGCAACAGTTCTTAAGTTAAATGAATAGATTATAAATATAATGTACACAATTTATAGCAAATAGAAGGCAATATTAAATAAACAATTATATCTGGATACTGTTCACAATGTCTAAGATGACAAATTATTATGATGGGAATGGTAGCTGTAGTCTAGGCCCATAGTCTAAGTAGGTAAAGATGTGTAGAAATCTCAGTCATGCTGCCTAAGTAGGTAAAGATGTGTAGAAATCTCAGTCATGCTGCCTTGACCATACAGGTAGGATTGTAGTCTATCTATTAAAGATGAAATATAGCTGCATAATGCATGTGACTAAAATTGTAGATCAAACTTGAAGATGGGTAGTAATCCCCTGCTGAGGCCATGTAGTAGTTAAAGATGAAATTATAGTTGATAGTAGATCTCTCAATCAGTCAATGAAGTCAAATATGAAATTGTCAAAGTAGTCTAGTCTATAGTCTATGTGAAGAAATGATGGATTATTGTAATTTAGTAGATGTGTAAAACTGCTTAGTCTCGAAGTGTATAGTTTGTTTAGTCATGAGAAGTCAAGTTATAGTCGTCTAAGTTGTTAATAAATAGTAGAATCATGTCTATAAGTGATGTTGAAGTAGTCTAGCAATCAATTAATTAACTTATCTAGGCTAATTCTAAAGTTGAGCTAGAATTAGTCTACAAAGTCTAGATCGAGTCTAAAAGAAATAGTCTAGTCTAGAATGTAGATTTGGGAAGTCAAATCATTCATAGATGAAGTTGTCAGTTGATCACAATCACTAACTTTAGAACAGAAGAAATAAACAAACATTGTAGTCACATAGGCAGTTTTAGTCTAGTTTTAGTCTATTGACAGCTATGAACAAGTTCAAGGTTATCAAACACTTTGTTGACATGAGAATCTGGAGACTGAACTGAACCACTGAAGTAAGCCCAGCAATAAAAATAGACTATCGGCTCCCTGTCCATTTGTTGCACATGTAGAAACTCAACATGAAGACCAGTGAGTAGAATTAAAGATGATCCCATTGAAATCAGTAGAATATGAAGATATTTGAAGTTGTAGGTCTATGCCAGTCAGTAGTTTGTAGGTGGAGCTCTCAGACAACAAGCTCCCAGAAAGTATTCAAATATCTATATTTATCAAGATTGGACCCTCTGGCCACGCCCACTCGAGCTCTGGTTGGCTCACGTGCATCTGCCCACTGATGACGGACAGGTGGAAGAATGCACCCAGAATCCAGTCACTGACAATGGTAGTTGGTACACACACAAATAAATCATCCACAATACGAGGCGAAACACTAATATAAGTCTTAAATATATAGAATTCGATCGTAGCCGTGACAAGAATCACACTGATATGTATATGACGATAATCAAAGTTGATCTGACTGTGTAATAGTTGACAACAGGGGTTGACTTGATGTCCCTAAAATGACAGTCACCATCTTGCTATGAATAATTTATGCACACTCCACAGTCACATGACCTGGCACTCTGATCAGCTGTCTCTGTCAAACTTAGTGAAACCAGTCAACATTCTAGGTCTAGAATATTTTAGATTTATAAATACAACCAAAGAACTAAACTCCCTTAACTAGATGAAATAACACTAATTCATACATGTAGTCATAAAATTATAACAATATATTCATCCACTTACAGTTAATAGACTAGAAGAACAACACATGCTGAAATAGGCTAGTCTATCACTCACAAACGTCAAATAACTTCAAGACTATTCAGACCAAAATATAAGCCTAGCCTATATAAACTTGAACTGAAGTTGAACCAAAACAAGGACGACTGCATGGGCGTTACATCACCCCCTTCTTTCAAACAAATCCGTCCCGGATTATTAGGAAAAAGTAAAGCTGACGTCCGTAGGCCGTAGCAAAAATGGACAAATTATGGACAATGTAGCAATCATAAAATAGTAACAGTGAAGACATACGTAATAGAAGACCCCACACAAATACACCATACACAAATACACCAACAATAACAATGTGAATAACAACAATTACCACTGTGACACTGACATTCAATCAACAATGACAAATAAACATTTGCAGAATAGTACTTTTTGTAGACCCTAGAATAGTAGAATCTGTAGCACATGACATTACACCTCATTATATAATTATATCAGTCACTGACACTGATCTCAAAATAGTCTGGTATGCCCCTCTATAGCATCTGCTCTATGGTAATGTGTAACTACCAGGCAGTCTAGGTTAGCTATTCCCAGAAGGCTCAGTAGACACATACCTTTCTCATTCAGGGTACCACCAACACAGCTGATTAATATAGTTGACACATCTATTCTTGTTACAACTATCATAATTTTTTTAACTAAGTTTCTATATATATATGCTCAGATAAATTCTCAACATAATAGACATGCAAAACATTTTGCAGACTATTCCAAATTCACCACGTACATGTAATTATATGTAATAGCAGAAATTTCAATTTGTCGTGATTCAGACGATTCATGATATAAAATAATAGTAGAGATATACAATTTAGATGATTGGAAATTCAATTTCTCATTAGTTGTACATCAGATTCCATGATTAAAGTTGACCGTTGTACATCATCAGAGTAAGACGGATATCACGTGGTAACGAAGCACCCCAGGTTCTGCTCACTCCCATAACCAGCGTGGGCTTAAAATTACAGTACGGCCTATTGCATATGGGTCACGACCCTGGCTACAGATACTCCTCGGAGATTGCCGCCCCATACCTCAACCGCAACAGTGCTGTAATCCCGATTCATGGGTGTCCCTCAATCGGCCTAATCGAAGAACTCCCACTTCCTATGAGCTCCCCCTCTTTCGCGATCTATACAATGATAGGGTCTTGAAAAAGGGGGTGAGATTTCAACTGGTCTGCCTACAGCTGTCCGCATTGACTAGTACCACTGTTGGGGATAACCGGTCTGAATTGCAGTCTCAACCTCTCCCCCGACACAGGACCTCCGCATAATATACAGTGTAGGGTCGGGTGGGCCCTGGAATAACCCTGAAGACCTGTGAATTGAAAGAGGATGTCTGATTTCATTGCGCAGAGCCCCGAACAGCTAAGTTTTCCGGTCTGAATTAACAGCCCCAGCTCCTTCTCCGCGATTCCGCTTCAGCCTATCATGATGAACAATCGCGTCTATCTCGAATATCATATCCGAGATTTGATGGGTTATTCAAGAGGTTTCGTCGGACTGCCTACAACCATCCGCATTGACTGTACCACTGTTGGGGATACCGCAGTTCTCCACACAGCTGAGTTTTTCGGTCTGAAGTAACAGCCCCATCACCTCTTATCTGACGTTAATGTAAATGAGTTATAGCCTCACAGGATCTCCCACGTCAAAACTGCTAAGAAATGTCTGAAGATCAATTAGCGTCTTTTCCGTTGATCACTAGATTTCAACATTGACATTGTCACTGACATTTTCAGGTACTTTCTAAATGTTCGTATTTTCCATGATCTTCTTTCTCAGCTACATAACCATTTATATCTAAAGTCGCCCATTCTTTTGGTGCCGTATTATAAATTTAAAGATAGAGTATAGGTGCATATCTCATTTATAACCATCATGTATGGATGGAGAATGACCCGTTGTATCATTTTGTGAAGTTCTATAAAAACTAGTTGAATGGTGATCATGTAAGCTTGTTTTCCCAATAAAAACGTTTCCTTCTGTGAAATTTCTATGACATTCTGTAAGTACTTGCAGCTCTATCATACACGTTTCTGAAGGCTCTGCCACTGCTGTCCCAAAGACGGTAATAGTCCTCCAAACCCATGTGCTGATACTGGCCTTGTCCTCATCAACAGTAAGCATTTCTGCTACTGGCTGATAATTTCCTAGGTTGGACGTTGGAGTGTCAACTGGATTTGAACTGCTCGCAACACCAGCAGGTGGGTTAGGAATATGACTGCTCCCTCGAATTAGAAACAGGCATGCAGTCCGTTCTGTGATCGGGGATACCTCCATGTTGTTCGCTGATTGCACTCTCATAGATGCTGCTGAAAATATCAGATTTTATTTCTTGGGATGTGTATCTGGAGTCCAGACCAACATTCCTATTTTGATGAGGAGATTCTGTAGGCATACATGTATCTGCTGACATAGTCGTGAATCTATCCTGATACCTAACAGGATAGCTAGTCCAGTGATCTGTGCATTAATCTGTTCTACACCTCCTGTCACCTTCCGCATTCACCCCACTTATTTAACCTAATACCCATTTCAAATTGGCTGTATCCAGGTTTCCCATTTCTTGTTGACCCTCAGCTAGACTCTGTGGATTGAATGTGAGTGACTATTCCACTACCATCGTGGCTTTCACAACTGATGTCACAAATACCATCTGCTGCAGGTAGAGTGCGAGGCCTGCTAATTGGCGTCTGAGAGCTTGGAGCACTCACCCCTTCATATTGTTTATCAAGTGTGAACTGTGTTGCCATTTTTAATATTTATTGGAACATTGCAGAGTAATTGTTGAGATTATTATGAAATCTGAAGATCAATCTGTAGAAATATAGGTGGAATCAATCTGGGTTTGGAATTGAAATCAATAGTAGAAATTGAAGTCTTGTATAAAAAGCTGTAGATTGCTGAACAATTGCTGAAATGATCTGAAGATCGATCTGTATTGATATATCAATCTGTATAAATTCTAGTTGAACTCGATCTGTAGTAATATACTAGTTGTTCTATTATAGTTGATCTATAATTGAAATGTCTCTGTAAAAGTCATAGCTGAAAGATATCTGTAGAGATTAATGTAGTTGATCTATAAATCTGTAGAAAATATAACTGAAATCAATCTGTAGAAATTATACTTGAACTCAATCTGTAGTAGTATACTAGTTGTTTTATTATAGTTGATCTATAGTTGAAATATCTCTGTAAAAGTCATAGCTGAAAGATATCTGTAGAGTTGATCTATAAATCTGTAGAAAATATAGCTGAAATCTATTTATAGAAATCATAGTTGAGCTCAAATCTGTAGAAATAAGACCTGAAATGCTTCTGTAGAATTAGAGTGGAGATCAATCTGTAGATTTAGTGTTGAGATCAATCTGTAGAGTTAGAGTTGAGATGAGATCAATATGTAGAGTTGAGTTGAGATCAATCTGTAGAGTTAGAGTTGAGATCAATCTGTAGAGTTAGAGTTGAGATCAATCTGTAGATTGCAGAATAATTATTGAAATTATCCTGAAACCTGAAGATCAGTCTGTAGAATTAAAGTTGAAATCAATCTGTAGAAATAGAACTGAAATCAATCTGTAGATTGCAGAATAATGATTGGAATTATCCTGAAACCTGAAGATCAGTCTGTAGAATTAAAGTTGAAATCAATCTGTAGAGATAGAGCTGAAATCAATCTGTAGATTGCAGAATAATTATTGAAATTATCCTGAAACCTGAAGATCAGTCTGTAGAAACTGTAGTATGCAGAAACTGAAAAATAGTGTAAATTATTGAAGTCAAAAATCACTTTGTAGTATCTGAAGACTGGATTCTTCAGGGATCATATAAGTTGAAAATCTGATGAAAATCAAAATATGATGAACCCATCCCACCGCTGCCACCAATGTAACGCACTCGTGCCGAGGATGTGTGACGTATCACACAAAACCAAAGTAACTCGGAGACTTCAATAAGATCAAGGGAAAATATGGAGGGAAAGGTCAGACGATTTCTAGATAAATAAATAAGGAGGTTAAAACAGTTTAATACTTTATTAAAGCATACCAAAACACACAACAATAACATTAGTCTACGAATAAATAGATATGGCAACAGTTCTTAAGTTAAATGAATAGATTATAAATATAATGTACACAATTTATAGCAAATAGAAGGCAATATTAAATAAACAATTATATCTGGATACTGTTCACAATGTCTAAGATGACAAATTATTATGATGGGAATGGTAGCTGTAGTCTAGGCCCATAGTCTAAGTAGGTAAAGATGTGTAGAAATCTCAGTCATGCTGCCTAAGTAGGTAAAGATGTGTAGAAATCTCAGTCATGCTGCCTTGACCATACAGGTAGGATTGTAGTCTATCTATTAAAGATGAAATATAGCTGCATAATGCATGTGACTAAAATTGTAGATCAAACTTGAAGATGGGTAGTAATCCCCTGCTGAGGCCATGTAGTAGTTAAAGATGAAATTATAGTTGATAGTAGATCTCTCAATCAGTCAATGAAGTCAAATATGAAATTGTCAAAGTAGTCTAGTCTATAGTCTATGTGAAGAAATGATGGATTATTGTAATTTAGTAGATGTGTAAAACTGCTTAGTCTCGAAGTGTATAGTTTGTTTAGTCATGAGAAGTCAAGTTATAGTCGTCTAAGTTGTTAATAAATAGTAGAATCATGTCTATAAGTGATGTTGAAGTAGTCTAGCAATCAATTAATTAACTTATCTAGGCTAATTCTAAAGTTGAGCTAGAATTAGTCTACAAAGTCTAGATCGAGTCTAAAAGAAATAGTCTAGTCTAGAATGTAGATTTGGGAAGTCAAATCATTCATAGATGAAGTTGTCAGTTGATCACAATCACTAACTTTAGAACAGAAGAAATAAACAAACATTGTAGTCACATAAGCAGTTTTAGTCTAGTTTTAGTCTATTGACAGCTATGAACAAGGTCAAGGTTATCAAACACTTTGTTGACATGAGAATCTGGAGACTGAACTGAACCACTGAAGTAAGCCCAGCAATAAAAATAGACTATCGGCTCCCTGTCCATTTGTTGCACATGTAGAAACTCAACATGAAGACCAGTGAGTAGAATTAAAGATGATCCCATTGAAATCAGTAGAATATGAAGATATTTGAAGTTGTAGGTCTATGCCAGTCAGTAGTTTGTAGGTGGAGCTCTCAGACAACAAGCTCCCAGAAAGTATTCAAATATCTATATTTATCAAGATTGGACCCTCTGGCCACGCCCACTCGAGCTCTGGTTGGCTCACGTGCATCTGCCCACTGATGACGGACAGGTGGAAGAATGCACCCAGAATCCAGTCACTGACAATGGTAGTTGGTACACACACAAATAAATCATCCACAATACGAGGCGAAACACTAATATAAGTCTTAAATATATAGAATTCGATCGTAGCCGTGACAAGAATCACACTGATATGTATATGACGATAATCAAAGTTGATCTGACTGTGTAATAGTTGACAACAGGGGTTGACTTGATGTCCCTAAAATGACAGTCACCATCTTGCTATGAATAATTTATGCACACTCCACAGTCACATGACCTGGCACTCTGATCAGCTGTCTCTGTCAAACTTAGTGAAACCAGTCAACATTCTAGGTCTAGAATATTTTAGATTTATAAATACAACCAAAGAACTAAACTCCCTTAACTAGATGAAATAACACTAATTCATACATGTAGTCATAAAATTATAACAATATATTCATCCACTTACAGTTAATAGACTAGAAGAACAACACATGCTGAAATAGGCTAGTCTATCACTCACAAACGTCAAATAACTTCAAGACTATTCAGACCAAAATATAAGCCTAGCCTATATTAACTTGAACTGAAGTTGAACCAAAACAAGGACGACTGCATGGGCGTTACAATAACATCAAAATTTTGTCCAATGTATTTGAATTTAAAAATGTGCTAAATTCGACTTTTCAACATATTATTATTGATTATTACTAATATTTAATATGGTGCAAATCTAATAATGAATGCTTGAAGGAACCCGATATGTTTATGATTTGGGTTTGACAACTAGCGACACGAGTTTATCTATATCTCGACAACATTGGCAACAACTTAACCTTGAACTTATGTTAATTAGGCTGAATCATGCAAATGAGCTTAACAAACATCTAAAGGGGGTACATATATAATGATGCAGACATGCTTAAAACAGCAGGGATTGAAACAAACCTGTACAATTAAACCACGTGTCTTATATAAGTCGTATTTCTTGATTATTTCAGCCTTGACCTTTACATTTATAGTTGATCTTGACCTTCAATCGCAAAAATAACGTTGTAATTCACTTCCTCATGCTAAACTTATTCGAAAAAGTGGCATTACACTTGTTTCTACGCATGTCTGTTAAAAAGTTGTATTATAAAAACAGCTCAGTATGTTAATTAGGGCGAATTATGCAAATTAGCATATAAAAAATTCTCCCCAAAGTTGGCGCGATGCCAACAAAGCTAAAAATGCTCTCAGGGTGTATATGAAGACTTATCAATAAGAAAACCTTGAACTTAAAAGAAAATCTCGGTTCACTTTTTGGCAACTGGACTATAAGTTCACTAAATGGTTTTCAATATAATTAAACATACCTGGATCAGCGTATCTAGAATCATGTGGAGGATTTATCTATTATGTAAATTATGGTATCAGTCACATAATGCATTTGTATGAACTAAAAAAAAGGTGAAAATATTCAATATAATTCATTTTTGTATCTGATAAATAGATACAACTATGCTAATTATAGTGTTCTACGTGTTTCTAAATTAAATTTATTTTGTCCATATTTTAGAAATAAAAATAAAGGGTGCTTAATTAATGGATTGCTTAAAATTAAATTATTTTATAACATCCGTTTTTCAAAATGTTCAAAAAAACTCCATAGCTATGAATTGAATAACGATGATTCCCAACGTTTTTGATAAGACACAAGTCCATATAGGCCTGGGGCTGTTTCCGAGAAAACATAAATTTGCTTTGCTTTTTTAACACCAGAGCATCAAAAATAACTTGTGACAATTAATATGCAAAAATCGTCTGGCAAAAAAATTCAGGATACAAGAATCGTTTGAAAAATCGACCAATATATCTACGACAGCTGTGTAGATTATGCAAAATCAAAACAAAAATAAACAGAAAATATGAAATTTACAAATAAAGCATTTTAATGAAGTTTTATTTGAAAAAATGACAAATTTTAAACTTTGATTTCCTTTAGTTATACTGAACTTTAGAGGGAGTTATGTAGATCGTATTTATTTTTTTATTGTTCGCAAATATATACATTTATTTTTTAGAACGATAAACCATACATTGGGGTATATAATGTACTCAATTTACAGTATTTTATGCAGTACCGGAATAAATTTTTTTTTGGTCTATTTCATTTTCTTCGCCATATTATATTATAATATAGTAGATTTATATTTAAATGAAAGATAAGTAACAATTATAAGTATTTATACCCAGATAGCGAATTATAAAACAAAAATAAACATTTATAACACTTTTTTCGTAGTAATATGACATATTATACTTGTGAGCCAACTGGCTTCTATTCAAAGTTTGAATAGTCATCAGAATCCTGGATCACATTTGTTGCTTGCATCATTTCTATCGCGTTATCCCATAGAGATTTACATCCACAGATACTGGTACAGTTCAAGCTATTACGACAGCATGTACAGCTTTTATCTTGCAACTTTTGCACTTACAGCTGAGACACTCCAAAACAAGTTTGAGGGCAGGTGTGTTATTCATCCAGTATATGGAAATACTGTTTACTTTCACCCTCCAACCATGTCCATGTGGGGTCAAGTAAACTCCTGCTTGATAGCTAGAACACATAATATGTTTATATTTAGCATCTTGCCATGAGGGCAGACGTGATGGATCGGTTGTGAGCGATCCAAATGGATATTATCTCAATTAATTGACAATATGCTGTTGTTTATGCCCATATAAGGCACATATAGCTTCTCTTAGCAGTTCGTTGGAAATGTTAAATGTTGTGCCAAGCTGCTGCATTGTTTTTCAAGATGAAAAAAGATTGCAGGTTAGTTTGAATGCGATATGATATTATTACTTATTGAATTTAAGAAGAGTTGTATAAATCGACTTTTTGTTCTCAGAACCATGGATAAACACATTTCAAATGGTTGACCAATAATTTAGCAGATCTTGAACCCTAATCCATCGTTTCCTGGCCCGCATTTTGTAGGCTTTGCAATACTATAAAGATACCCCACCTAATGTTTATTCTAGTAATATAATCAAGCTGCCGACCAAAGAAAAAATGTCAAATTTATTGAATTTTTCCAGGGTTTTTGTCTTTTAAAACCTGTTGTATACTTATGGAACAGGTTTTGATTGACTTGCGAATATTTCAAATTCGCCCAACCAGTAGGCCTGTATTTGTGGGAAATCCCGTATATATCCGCATGCATTGTTTTTTTTCGTTGAGATCTAATACAACCCCAGAAGCTTTCATCTAACTTGATAATATGGTTAACTTGAATAAAATTCGCATGCAGAAAATGACTGCTCTTCATGTACTTATGTTTCAAATGAAATTGTTGAGGGTGTATTGTAGTTATTCTCATCCATACATAATATCGCTAGAAGCTGGGACGGACATTCATGCCTCATATGTTAATAAGTTATATGATCCAAGGTGAATAAAAAATGGTACTACCATTATTGATACTTTAATGCAAGACTGTATTTGGGTCATACACAAAATTTTTGTAATCCATGTGTGGCATTGCTTCGTCATTTTGGTTATCTACTTCTCGTCTTCAGTTAACGCCAAGAACAGAATCAAGAATCAGGTAAATGTGTTTGGTGAGAGTTTGTTCAAAACAAATCTTGTTTCACCAGATAATAATATTATGTGTACTTAGTAAGTACTAATTAGGAATGGATATAGCTTACTGCTGTGCTTTAAAAATAATGGCAGGGGATAGTTGAACATTAATTGCCATCCATAGTGAATATACATAAGACATGCTGATGCTACAACATCATCTTCTTCAAAACGTAAATAAGTAGACCTATAATTAGCCAGAGCCACTTGTACTTCTAGAAGTATATTAATAAAGCTACGACAATGCCTAAGTCGTGGAATTGTTGAATAAGTTTATTGAACCTTCAGCCAGTAATGAGTCAGAGTTAATGAAGCTCATGATGTTTAACTTGTTGCCTTTTCTCACACGAGTAAATACAGCTGTCGTCCTTGTGTCAAACATAATAATTTACATTCCTGCTGTGATGCAAACTTGGTGTTAATTTGTTGCGTTATATCAGAACATTTTTTAGAATCATAATCACTGAAATTATGTAATTTAAACAAAGTATGATAGACACCAACTCGGGAAGTAAACCTCAAGAAATACATCCTTGCAAATTATTTATGTAGCTTTTGTTGGAGGGATTGCATCTTCAGGTTTTGTGACATGTATCAGGCCTTTCAGACAATGTGTTAACTTTTCATTTTGCTGTTTATTTTACATTTGTGTAAATCACACCTTCCGTCTTTGTAATAAAGATAGCAGCTTCAAATTTAAATCAATCCTATTTTTTTAATTATAACATTATGTTTGTATAATAACATATTTAAAAAAAATATATTTAAAACTTCAATGCACATAACGATACAAATTAAATTCAATATCCTTTCAATTAAATTACATATATAGGTCCTAACGCCTCGGAGGAACGAGCTCGGAGGTACGGTACACCCTATCAGTGTCCGAAAAAGTGTTCATGTCAGTGTTTATGGTATTATAGCTCCAATCCGAAGGCATCATCATACTTAAATATATTTCAGGGTTTTTGATAAAATGTTATTTCATTTTCATATTTAAATTGTAATAACTTTATTATCATGTTTTATTATTAATTGGTCCTTATTATTACAAAAAATATATGCTTCACGGCTCACGTTATGACAAAAGTAATTGCAATTATATTGTCAGAAAGTCATAGTACATGCTGAAATGAACAACAGCCAATTTTGAGCTCACATTAATTAATAAACAGTGTTTTTTTACATTATATGTGGTATTTTACTTTCAAATAACTAACAGCAGTGAATGATATGTCTCAGGAAGGTTTCTTGGGTTTATATCAAGGTATATTATGAATAAAATAATGTTCATTTACAGCAAAATGCGACGAAAAATATTTTCATTTTGGCGACCATTTTGAATTTTCTGGAAAAGCAGAGCTAAAATTAGAAGGTTTAACGACTAAATTACATCATTTGCCCCTAGAGAAACGCCATACCTAAATTAAAAGGAACGTTCTGATCCAAAACAATACTTGAAATCACTTTTTGAGAATGGAAATAAACCTCCCCAAAATAATATCACACTAAATGCTTTTACAGAATATTTCTCTGATATGAAAACTGACGAAACATCTGAAGAATTAAGTAACATTTAATCTAATAATCATGCAACCAATGACGATACTATATTGAATTTACCATAGATGAAGTTAAAACAATGCATACATATTCTGAAAAATAATACATGTCCAGGCACAGACGATATACTAAGCGAGTTTTTAAAATATTCACCGCAAAATATATTTGAGCTTTACACAGAAAGTGTAAATGTAATCTTAAAACGTGGAGTAATAGCACAACAGCGGTGTATCAGCTACATTCGCTCATTATATAAAAACAAAGGTGACCCAAATGACCCAGATAATTGCTGCTGCATTAAAATAACAAGCTGTTTAGGCAAACTCTCTACAACTTTAATCAACTCTAGGCTTGATAGATTTGTTGAAGATGAGGAATTATTGGACAAGAACAAGCCGGATTCAGAAGTGAATATTTAACGTTAAATATTTGTGATAAATTATTTTATTGACTTCTATCTGTTTCGGACAAAACCCGTTTTGTATGCATGTTTAATTGATTATAAAAGGGCCTTTGATTCAATTCAAGGACGTCAGCTGTGAATGAAGCTTTGTAACGTAACATAAAAGGGAAAATATTTTATGTAATATATGATACGTATTAAAAAAGTCGTGTGTAAGTTATGGAGGGCAATGCATCGATTTTCTACATGTGAGATGGGCGTGAGGCAGGGGGATAATCTTTCACATCTATTACTTACCACTTTTCTCTCAGACCTAAAGTTCTACCAAGTGAACACATATAATGTTCTATCAAATACCTATGACATAGCCGCAGAAGTAATGGATGCTAACCTTGTTACCTATCTGAAGATATATGTACTTTTATATGCAGATGACACAATTTTACTCGGCGAATAACCTGAAGAATTACAAACAGCTCTGTATAGCCTGCATTTATAAAGTAATGATCGGAATTAAAAAAAAAACAATGTTTCAAAGACCAAAGTGGTAATTGTCTCGAGAGGTAAAGAAGAAAACATCGCATATTTATCTAGATGATAAACTACTTGAATTATGTTCTGATTATTTAAAACCAAGTGTAAAAAATAATTATAATAGAACGCAACAGGAACATTTAGATAAAGGTAGTAGAGCAAGGTTCAGTATTTTCAAAAGAAGTAGATAACTTAATCTCACCATAGACATGATAGACCTGCAATTGCATCTGTTGTCAGAGATATTGTTCTACAAACGGTGTTATATAGCTGTGAAGTATGGGCACCTGTAGATTGTGCTATTTTACAGAAACTACAGCTACGTTTTTGGAAAAATATTTTATCTGTAAAAAATGTACTCAAATTAATATGGTGTATGTGGAATTGGGTGTCTTACCCCTCAAGGTATACGTTAAATGTAGATTCTTATTTTTTGGACGCGTTTGATAATTGCGGACCAAAAATGTAAACTTTCATCATAAATTTACAAATTGTTTTACTGTATGTCACAGCTACATATTTACAAATCAAAATGTTTTTTGTATATCAATAATATTTTAATCGATTATGATTTCACAGATGTCTGGAATGCTCAACACATCCCCAACAGTCTTAAATGTTACAAATAGGTAATTAAAAGACGCTAAGAAAACAAATTTATACAGAAGTGGCCCGAATAACTGTTCAACAGTGGCAAATGTACAAATATTATGATTTTCAAAACTAATTTAGCTCTAGAAAAATACATTTTACTGCACAAAATATAATAAAATCTATGACTCGTTTCAGATGCATGAATTCTAAACTTCCCATTGTACTGAGTAGTTTTTTGTGGAATTTCACGTGATAGACGTGCCTGAACCGTACGCCTATATTGGGACAATATTCATCCGGTATGTAGGTACCCTCTTGTGTATATAGCGTAAAATACCGGTATATATGTGTACACTATAAATAATGATTGGATTTAAGTTGTAAACTTTTTCAACAGATTGCACAGGTGAACAGTTTGAATGCCACAATAACTCTCGCTGCTACTTCAACTCACGCTGGTGTGATGGCCAAGTAGATTGTCCAGATGGTAGTGATGAACTGCCTGGTTGTGGTGAGTACATTATTGCGTCTCCACCAACGATATATACATACGCATTTTTCGTGTTTTTTGCTATTATATATTATGCAATTTTCCTGGGTCCATATCTTGATTGTATCAATTGAAAAGAGGGACTGTCCAGGGACTGTTCTAAACAGGCTAAGACGATCTTAAATAGTATGTGTGCCGATGAGATGATCACGAATATCTGTTCACGAGCATTCATGAATAGTTCGTGAATATTTGTGAGCAATAAACGTTCATGAAGGTTCATCAAAGTGTCCATGAATATAGTCTGTGAAAACATGAGATAAGCTTGTATTGTGGTCCATACAACGTTTCATTGCATTTCTCGTATCTTGATATACCCTAGATTGGAAAACTGAAAGATGCCCTCTTGGCACCTTTTTTTTTTAAATGCGAATTAGTACCGCCATTACTGAAAATCTTACTTTTGCCAATATTTCAAAAAACTAATGATGATAGAATCATTAAATTGGTGTCTATACGTATGTTTTCATGGTCAATCAGTACAATTAACATGAATGCTGATGAAATGGCAAATGTTTTTAGAATGATTAAAGGTCAAGGTCATGTGTTTGTTATGAAGGTCAACGTTCTAAAATTCCACAGATCCTGAGAAAAAACGTATTTCCCATATCTCAGAGATATGGATTTTAGTGTTTTGCCGCCTTTATAGGGTTTTTTCGAGGTGCGTAATCAATTATAAACACAACATTGAAATGGAAAACTCTCAAGGTCAGTCAACAAGTTGTTTAAAGTTGTTTAAAGGTCACACAACCTAAAAGTTTGTGTAGACTGTATATTAAGCATGATGACTTTTAGGCAAATTTGTAGCATAATCGCAATCAATCGCATTCATTCTTATTTCTTATCTGCGTCACTCTCTTACGATAAAAATCACATACAGCTCGCCCGACGTTCACAAAGCTCTTTGCGATTAATCCATAGCTAGTTTGTCTGCAACTGTACTGCGACGGACTCCGATCAGTCTCACAGCAGTCGCATAACACTCCCAGGTTGGTAACCGTTTAAATCTTATTGCAACACTTCTCATAGTAGTCTGCGATAGCACTTTGACTGTACTGTTGCGAGCTGTCGCCGGGTGGTTGGAGACGAAAAATCAGCACGTCATAGCACGTGACTCGCCTGCACCTATATACTCGTCTCTGTCCAGGTAATATCGCGTATAAATGTAGAATTCGGCAGTTTGGAGATAATTGAGACAAAATGTATATTTCTGCCATAACAACCAATAGGTCGTAGGCTATCCATCGGTCATTTGAAAATATCTATAAATTGTCATATTTTTTTGTGAATAATCATTAGAAAAACATAAATAAATTGTTATTTTATATGTTTTCAGACCTGCTGAATCTAATGGTGACATCGCTTTTTTCTTAGCGCCCATAATATGGGATAATCTAAGATGGCCGTCGCCAAAATGGTAATATTTATAACTAGTTAGTTGATATCTACTGACTCTTTTTTATCCACTGTTAAGACAAATCTGTGGTTTTCTCTGGCATATCATTCAGTTACCGTATCCACGCGCAATACACAATTTGAACACAATAATATGATATTTGAAGAAAAACTACATGCACCAATAATAGCATAGCTTCGTGAATACACTATCACGTTATATATCAGTAACATTTCCATAATTATACCGTACAAAATATTATGCACTAGGCTAGTTCTGGTATCACCTTATAGCTGCCTTTCTTGTTATCACCTGGAGAGGTAGGTGTAAGGGTCTGTGCACAAAGCAAGACACCAGTAAAAGCTCGCCAGGAGACAAATGTCCAGGAACCATATAAACCGAGATCAGTATTTGAGCTGCCTGCCAGCCGCTAGAGGTGATCACGAGGGGCATGGACTTACCCGTTTGAGATATGCTGTGATTGACCTAGAACATTTAAATTGTGATCATTAAAAAACACCATCTTTAAGCTACCATCCATGTCCGCCATGATGCATGCCACCCAAACATTTTGTCCAATGAAATGATAATGAGCTCATTGGCTATGAACCAACAAACTAATTCTTTCTGAGCCCCCGTTCTCGTGTCATACAGGTGTATGCACCGAATTCAAGGAGAAGCAACAGAGAAAGCACAGTTTCTATAAGTGTCCAGGCTAGGACAAGGAAGGGTTTTAACATTGGTGGCCACTGCAATCGTAGATGGTCATACCTTTTTATGATCTTGGTGTCTATGATTACCTTGACGTTCAATCATTGTAAAATATTTACAAATTGATTAAGCACCTTGAAAAACACCATAATAGGCACCAAGAACATTAAAATCTGCAAAGTATTCACAAATATATGGAAAAATATATATCTTCCTTAGATTTTGGGAGTTTTAGAACTCTGACCTTGATAAAAACGCATGGCCTTGACCTTTATCCATTCTAAGACCTTTCCCGCTCGATTCAGCATCTCGAGAAAACCTATAGTAGGTCCCCAAACATTAAAATCCATATAGTAGTCCCTTAGATATGGGGAAAAATATATTTTCCCTTGGATATAAGGAGTTTTTGAACTCTGACCTTGATAAACACAACACATGACCTTGACATCGAATCATTCCAAAACCTTTGCCATTTGATTCAGCAAAAATAATACCAGATACCAAAACGTTCAAATCTATATATTAGTCACAGAGATATAAATATAAGTTTTAATATAATAAGAGTTTCTACCTCAGTTACGTGGAAAGTAATGTAAAAATAAGCAGTTTTTGCTGAATGACTATGGTGGCCATTTTTGAATTATGCATATTACTTTATTTGGACGTGGAATTAAAATATTTTATATTTCAAAACATGACAAATATGAATCCATGTAGATAAGAAAATGTTGGGAGTCGTGTGGGAGTGTAGGCCTATATGTAGGCTAGTCATACCGATTGTGTATCCCAAGTCAAAGTGTGGATTGATAATACATTTCGGGGGCAAAATGATGCTTGTTACCATGGAAACAATCAATCACTCCTCCCCTAATGAGTAGTCTATAAATAATATATACTATAAATAACTTATTGTGTTCTAAAACATTTTAAAGTAATTAGATAAAATCAGAGTAATTTCAGGTATTTTTGATGGGACCAATGAACGCTACGCATCGCGGTGGGGCGTGTGTAGTGTTAATATGGTAACGAGCATACCATTTGTTATTCATTCGTTTTAGAAATCGAATCCCCTTATATTAGTTATGTTACAAACGAGGATGCTACGAGTGATTATGATTGTACTCTGCCCATGTTGATGACAGTGGACACTTGAAAGAGTTGTATCAATATATAACGCGCAAGTGCATTATGGGTAACTTCATCCGACAAATTCGGTTAACAAGGAGCATTTAAAAAATCTACAACAGGCAGATTCATAATCTGCACAGTTTTACCTTTCCAATGATACCACATATACAAATATATCCTCCATGCACACGAAAAATACAAAAATCGGATTTGGCTTCAATCAAGTATCTGATCATTTCGGTCAATTGAATACCGTCATCGTATTTGACCAAGCACTATATCAAAAAGCTAAGTAGCTGACATGGTTAAGGCCCATAGAGACTGCTGGAGTTGTTGTACGACTCGGAGGGTTCCACATCGGTCTCAACTTCTTAATGTCTATTGGACAACATTTTGAGGACTTCGGTCTCAAAGATGTATGGGTCGACACAGGTCTCTTCAATGAATGCACAGCTGCAAATCAAATTTTGGAACCGTTCTGTGAGAGCACACAAACTAACATATGGAGCTGTGATGCGTTGTTTGTGACCTGTTTTTATTGATTGGTGTACCTCTCGAAGTGTGGAGCTGATTCTTCATTCCAATACAATGCCTGTAGATGTTTTGATAGAATCTATTACTAGTAACAATATACCTGGTGCAAGGTTGGCTGCTGCGACAATAAAAGATAACTCATCATTATTTTGTACTGCACTCGATGAATTTGCCAGCGAGCGCTAAGATCCAATGCTAACTTTTCAGATGTATTATCTTAAAATGGTGACAGTTTTGTTGACTTTCATAAGGGCTCATGGGAGCAGGCTCATGGGAGCAGCACCTCACTGCCTTCAGCTCAATGCTTTCATGGTATGTTATATATAATCACACAAACTATGCCCGTTGGGGACCCGTATATTTAACGACTTCCCAAGATGCTCCAGTGCTTGATCAGGGGCATCTTTTGAAGTCGTTGTATATCACTTAAATACACGGGTCCCCAACGGGCATAGTTTGTGAACAAGCAGGGCAAAGTTGCTTGATCGTTGGTTTGATCGACATAACTCAAACAGATTCAGCACTCACCTTGGTGTCTTTCCTACAATAAGCGTGCGTGTCTTGCAAATCAGCCTTACAAATTGCTTGGTGTAGACATAGAAGGATCGAAGAGCACAAAGAGACTGGTAGATCGAGGTTACAGAGAGATAAAGATGACGTGGTCAAGATACTTCAACACCTACGCCAAAGAGAGTTTTTAAGTTTAAAAGAACGGAGCTTGTGTCATTGTCAAAAAACGACGTAGCCCCAAAAGATGTTGAAAATCATCTGTTGGGTGCCTTTGGGCACAGGTGCCAATTTTTGAGTAATTTCACCGATCAACGGCTCTCTCCTTCACCTATACTAAGCTTGTAGATGCCTCTGAAAAAAACACCAGAGGAAAACAATTTCTGATATATACAACATTCAGGTGACCAAGAAAATAACGACTGAAAAAAGATTAAAGGCTGACAGAGATCTTTTTCGACGCCTTCCGATTGCATCTAAAGCAGGTAGAGAAGTTGACTTGCTTGAAATGTTGACACATGAGCTCTCCCCTGTGTTACTCGCCCTAGCAGGAACAGACTGCAAACTACACCACCCTGACAAGTCACAACGGATTGGTATACTCGAGGAAAACTAATAGTAAGAGTTATTCCACCCACAGATGTATATATATATATATATATATATATAGACACCGATTGCATGGCTCTACCATTTTTAGTTTTCAAGATATAATCGAAAGTATCATTTTTAGTAATGGCGGTACAAATTTGCTTTTTTTTGTGATATGCCCATAAGTTCCAAGAGGATATCATCCAGTTTCTCAATCCAGGATGTATGAAGATTCGAGAAATGCAATAAAACGTTGTATGGACCCCAAAGAAAGGTGCAGCCACAAATCCTCGTTTTACTCCCGCACTAATATGCTTAAGCAACAACTGATATTTTTTATGAAATTAATGAGTTCATGAACTTATTCTTTTTAGACAGGTGGCAAAATTTCACATTTATCATGCAGGGTGGACGAAATGTTAAGGATTGTCATCCACGTTTTTTGACATAGTTAATACCTAGTGAACACATATTAGGCGGATGACAAAAAAAATTGACTTATTTTGATATTAGAGCAAAAACAAAATGGTCGCCATTGCGAAAAGTTATGTATTTTTCGTATGGTTGATAACCAATGAAAATAAAACTTCATAAAGATATGTTCTATTTTAAATTGCATTAGTATTGACCTATAATCCGTAGATATGATAATAAAGTGCAGAATATAATATTTTAAAAATTTGCGAATTCTACACTTCGCGAAAAGCTACAAAATATGAAATTCGCGAATATTCAAACACACAAGAAATACCAGATATACAGTATGTCGTTTCTGACTAACTTTGTGACGCAAAATCTTTTTCTGACATCAATACTATAAATGGTAAGCATCAATGACCTTACAACCCTTATTATATGACCTTCAAACACCATAACAAGGTAAAAAAAATGACCAGTAGTTGTCATAGTGAAAACACAATTTTACAAAAGTGGTCCAATAGTTACATGTGATTTCTCGTTTCTGACCAGCTTTGGGCGCGGAATCCATTTCTGGTATTACTAATTTCATTCTAGGCATCAGTGACCTTACAAACCTTATTCTATGACATTCAACCTCGGTATGAAAGTAAGAAATGATCAAAATCGGTTATGGAGAAAATACAACTTTTGCATAAGTAGTCCAATAGTAGTTGTGTGATATATGGTTTCTGACTAAATTTGTGTCGCTAAACCAATTTCTGGCATCAAAAATACAATTTTAGGCATCAGTTATCGATAAAAATGAGTAGTAATATGTCATTTTAGATGAGTTTAGTGACTGTGAATCTATTTGTGGACATAAAATATACTAATGGAGTCGTCAGGATCTTGCAAACGCAAAATGGGCTTACAGAGAATTCACAAAATAGTCGGGGGCTGTTAGGGATATTTTGGGGCAAATTCTTCCAAATCTACACAATTTGGCACAGATATAGAACAGATTATACTCTTTCGATTTGCGATGGATGCCAAGACTGGAATCTTGCAAAATAGCAAAAATCCAAAAAAATAGCAAAATCCAAGATGGCCACCATCCATATTTTAGGTATGCCTTATTAAGGATACCCAAAGGGCTGTGACCACGTGATATATCGCTATGTGTTATAGTTATGGCCAATTTAGCTACTTCTGATGTAATTTTATTTAAATAAATGGATTTGTTCACAATTATCGAACGAAAAAGACAATTTTGCAAAAAATAATGCTTGAAAATAATTAGGTTTCATACTAGACCAGAAGTGGCTGGGGGTAAGGTATCACCCGGAAGGAGGATTTGAACCACTATCACTTTCACATAGCTGGACTACTCAGGGGCCAGAATCAACCTGTTGATCAGGTAACTACCGCTGCTTTACAGAAATATGGTCAAAAATGTACATGCCCTATGTGCGATTTTGGTTCGATTTTGAGAAATTGAGCGTATTCAAAACTTTTGCCCACTGAGTAGTCAAATTTTGAGCTATATCAATATGTTTAATATCAATACAAAGCTACTGAAACAGGCATCCCATACTGTGTGTCAGATCATTGACTAATGCGCCAGAGAGCTTTCAGTTGGTATTTTAACCCCTTATTTTACCTATTGTTCATACTTTTTCTGTAAATAGTCAAAATATTTTCTCTCATCTGATTTGTATTACATGGTATAAATGTGTATTTTTACCTTGAATATGTTCTAGAACAATTGTGGACTTAAAATAAACCCATTTGGAATAAAAATAAGGAGTTATGCATATTACATACTTTTTTGGTTAGACGTAAAAAATGCGTGCTTTCCTTCAGACACTGGACAATAATTTTTATTGACCATATGTCACATTTGTGCCCAATAAGTAGGCAAATTTTGTGCTATATCAATATATTTGATATCAATGAAAAGCTGCTTTCACATGGAAGTAATAGATTTTGTGTTCGATAATTGCCAAATGCACAAGAGAGCTTTATGTTGGTATAATTTTCATCTATTTTTAATACTTTTTCAGTCAATAGTCAAAATACTTTTCTTTCAGCTGATTTTATATGTATTAAATGTTTGGTTTTGATTTAAACATGTTCTAGAACTATTGTTGATTCAAAATAACCCATCTGGAATAAAAACAATGAGCTATTACAACATATTCCACACTTTTGTGGTTGGACTTAAAATTTGCGGACTTTTCTGCCGGCTTGGGAAAATTGACCGTGTTTCACATTTTTGCCCAATGACTACCCAAATTAAAAAAATGTATCAACATGTTTGATAGCAGTTGAAAGTCACTATCAAGGGCTTTAACGTGGATACATAAAATTTTATTTCTGATAAATATGAAAGGCGCAATAAAGCGCTAAGTTTGTATTTTATCACTCCATTTGAACAATTTACAACATTTTTTAGTGAATACCAGCAGGAGTTCTTCTCGCTCATCTTAACTTTTTATGTTTGTTAATGTGTTTACATTTTCTGGAGCCATTTTTCAAAACTGATCTTGACCACTGAAGAAGTTATCACAGCCACTTTAGAAATTACTGTAACCACTACAAAAGTGATCTTGATTACTAACGAAGTGATCACACACTCTAAACAATATAGGTTCTTCAAAAAGAACCCTTCAGTACTATTACCATGCAACCCCAGGAGAACCCTGCAAGGGTTGCATGGTAATAGTACTGAAGGGTTCCTTATAAAGAACCTATATTATTTAGAGTGCAGCCACTTTAATAGTTATCTGAGCAACTACAAATGTGATCTTGGCCACTTACAAACTGGTGTCAGCCACTACAAAATTATCTAAGCCACTACAAAGTGATCTTGGCCACTGAAGAAGTGATCACAGCCACTTAAAAAATATCTAAGTCACTACAAAAGTGATCTTAACCACAAAAGAAGTGATCACAGCCACTTGAAAGTTATCTCAGCCCCTATAAAAGTGATATTGGCCACTAACAAATTTGGTGTCAGCCACTACAAATGAGATCTTGGCCACTAACAAACTGGTGTCAGCCACTGAAAAAATTTATCCAAGCCACTACAGAGTGATCTTGGCCACTGAAGACGTGATCACAGCCACTTAAAAAGTATCTAAGCCACAACAAAAGTGATATTAACCACTAAAGAAGTGATCACAGCCACTTTGAAAGTTATCTCAGCCAGTACAAAGATGATCTTAGCCAATAACAAACTGGTGTCAGCCACTGAAAAAGTTATCAAAGCTACTACAAAGTGATCTTGGCCACTGAAGAATTGAGTACAGCCACTTTAAAAATATCCAAACCACCAGAAAAGTGATATTGACTATTAAATAAGTGATTACAACCACTTTAAAATATATCTCAGCCACTACAAACGTGATCTTGGCCACTGAAGAAGTGGTCACATACACATTAAAAATATCTAAACCACCACAAAAGTGATCTTGACCACTAAATAAGTGATTATAGCCACTTGAAAAGTTATCTCCGCCACTACAGACGTGATGTTGGCCACTGACGAAGTGATCACAGCCACTTGAAAAGTCATCTCAGTCGCTAAAAATATTATGTTAGCCCCTAACAAGTGATCTCGGTCACTGCAAAAGTGATCTTGACTACTAAATAAGTGATTATAGCCACTTGAAAAGTTATCTCCGCCACTACAAACGTGATGTTGGCCACTGACGAAGTGATCACAGCCACTTTAAAAGTTATCTCCAGCCACTACAAGGGTTAACTTGGCCACTGGAGAAGTGATCACAGCTACTTTAAAGGTTATATCAGCCATTACAAATTGGCGTCAGCCACTGAAAAAATATCTAAGCCACTACAAAGTGATTTCGGCCTCTGAAGAAGTGATCACAGCCACTTGAAAAGTTATCTCAGTCGCTAGAAAAGTCAGCTTCGCCACTAAAAATATTATGTTAGCCCCTAACAAGTGATCTCGGTCACTACAAAAGTGATCTTGGCCACTAAATAAGTCATCACAAGCACTTTAAAAGTCATCTCAGCTGCCACGAGGGTGAACTTGGCCACAAAAAAATGATCGTGTCCACTGAAGAAGTGATCAGAGCAACTTTGTAGTGCCTGATATAACTTTTAAAGTGGCTGTGATCACTTCTTCAGTGGTCTTGATCACTTTTGAAATAATCAACAACATTTCTCGAATTTAAACTTGACATGCAACAAAATTCTGAGAATAAACCGCAATGAAGTTAACATGGTTAATGGGTTTATCAAGGGGTGTCATAATTAAAAAATGTACTACACGTCAAAAGGCCTAACTTTTGAACTATACAAAATTTTCAGGATATATTGCAAATGTGTAGTGGCAGCATCGAGAACCTACTCATATAGGCTACATTTTAGAGAAGGATAGTCTTGGAATTATTATGGGAATCAAATTTGGATATTGACCATGCTAGACCATATATATCAGCCAATATATATTGGTAACAGGGATTTCTATTTATATTGGCATACAATTATTGTATACAATTATGTCTAAAAAGTATTGAAATCGTTATTCGACATAATGTGGACGGATCATTCAAGATTTGAGAAAGAAAACATAATCCCCAGCGCCCAGAGCAAAAACTAAACGATACCAGCGTACACTGATCCCACACGGCCTATTCCACTGGCAATGACTGCATGATATAAACTATTTATTTTTAAACTAATTATATTGCAAACACGTTATATGTATAATTTATTACACTTTTAATAATACGTAAATAATATTAGTGCTAAATATTTTCACTTCTGCATGCCATGTTGTAATATAATTCAACTATTAGTTGCCAATAAATGTTATTATTATTATGTATGGCGCATATGCTATAAATAACATTCGATTACATTAAATGTGATATTTCGGGGATAAATCTGCTGAAACGTTGTTTGTTACTAGGGTATAGAACTCAAATTTTGACAATCATGTGTGGAAAACTGCAATAAATTAGGATGATCGCGTGGTTCCGGTGACAAGTACTTCCGTATTGTATCATTCCCAATTTCAGGTGTCGTATTAAATTTATTGACGTCAAAGTGCAAAATCAATAATGTTCAATAATCAATTTAACTATTTATCACTGATACTGTTTATTTATTATTAGTGACCTTGTGATCATATAATTGTTGTACTTGTGTGGAAATGATTGAAAAAGTGCAGTTATTTGACATAGGATGAACAGATCATGATAATTAAGCGTTGTGCCAATAACTCACATAAAAATGTGACATTTTGGGGAGAAATCAATCGAAAGTTATGAAAAACATACGGATCATAAATTATGCTTCTCAGTAGCAAGTTTTATTTCGTGTAATTTGGGATTTTAATTATTATATTGCTTAATTCTGATATTTATTATATATAGTGGCGGCCAATTTGGATTTAGCCCCTTCTTGGCATCCACCCTAAATCGATCAAGTAGGGTTTTGTCGACATCTAGGCCAAATTTGATAGCTTTGGAACAATTTGCCCCAAACAGCCCATTTATTGCCCTAACAGCCCTGATTAAAATGAAAATATGAATGCAACCGTTTCTTATAGAGTTCCATATCTGGAGAATGCAATACCAATGACACTTTATTCACTAAAACTAGACAACATGATAACAATTTGTTCACTCATTTAGTCGCGTGTGGCCTATATGTACCATATGTACCACCATAACGTTCTCTCGTATCGTGTTCCCCGTTGAGTTTTGACGCTGGGACAGCATTAAACCAACATTGATTCAACTTTGTGTGTTTTTCAGTGTTTGTCAAGACCTATGCTTGCGCAAACAAATATGAAGTTTATTCATCAACGGCAAGGTGGTCTGCATAACCATGACATGTTATGATGTTCCGTGCTTGTAATATAATAGACGAGAAGTAGGCCTATAGTCAATGTGAAGGCAACACATGCAATCGAAAACTAGTTGGGCAGAAAAAAATCTTCCAAATTACACATCACAAAAAAGTTACATGTAGTTCCTATTGATGGATGGTTACAAATGTATTGATATGAGAAACGACATTCTTCACGCCAACATAATTACTATCGGCCGTATTCACAAAAGGGGTTTAACAAAACCCGAGCTTAGCGTTTAGACGAGTTTAACTAAACGGCTGCGTAAATTATTTTTAAACCGTATTCACAAAAGCAGTTTTGCTCCAGTGTAACACAACTTCAGAATACCGTTTAAGCCGGCTGGTTTTACAGTTTGATCCGACGTTCATGCATGCAAATGATGGTCACACACATACAAAATGCATACAATTTGTGTACACAGCATTGAATAATCTGGTTGAAATGGTTGGTCCATGAGACGTCAACACAATGTTGCTTTAACGTTGGGCTATTGACGGAGAACGGTGGTAGATCATTAAACCAACAGTGGGCCAAGGTCTATCGTTTACTGGATCGAAGAAGTAGATCATTTGCTCTTTTCTAGAGTCTGTAATTAATATCATAATAGAAGATATTATTCTGTTATCGTTATAATGCAGTATTTAAAAACCGACATGTGTTTGTGTCACATTATAATTATACACGTTACTCAGCATTCAAATATCCGTTGTATAAAATATTAAACATAGCCCAACTTTCCGATAATAATCCTTGTTGATCCGATAGAGCGGGGGCCCTGGTGCCGTGGTAAAACAAGATGTTTCTTCCCCGCTCACTCGTAAATATTCAATATTGTGGGGAGCCTCCGTGACCTAGAGGTAGCGTGCTCGGTCTCAGACCGTCAGGGCTTGAATTTCGAATCATGTGTCTGGAGGGCAGTGTCATCTCATTCATCTCACTATCCTCAGGAGTTTCTCCTGGCCCAGTTTAGCCTATATGTGCACACAGATGGCCTAAAACCCCATTCATTGGTTTATTTGCTGATCCGATTAATATTAATTGTTAACCCGTCAAATACAGCCCACGTATGGTATAAGATACCTTAATTTAAATAACAATAACAACTGAATGACCGAATAGATGGTCTCGTCATGTGATTGACTAAGTTACACTGCCATTGGACGGGCTTAGAATACGGAACTGGGTCATATATTAGAGACAGGTGTTTCGTGATATGCAAGGGGTTTCAACTGGAGAAAAGGAGAAACGTTGAAAGTAATACTATGTATGATTATGTGTAAATATGACCATGCAAGATTATAGTAGAAAAATGCCTTTGATTTGTTAATAATAGGCAATAAACCAAATATGTAATGACAATACTGTTTACGCTAAATGGTTTTAACTTTCACATCCGTGTTTTACATTTTTTATCATTTAATATTCAATTCAAATAAATACTAACCAGTCAACAAAAGAAAAGTACATTTATAATAAATAATCAGTCTGTGTTTTTTATCCCATTCTCTCCTATTTCGTATATTTGCGTTCATTATCATTATAATGCTCATTCCACTTCATGTTAAACCGGTGCTTAAACTACCCCCTGACAAACCCCATGCTTGGTATACCTGACAGTGTTAGAGACCAGAGAGGTTGTTAACAACATTGAGTAGCGGTGCGAGAGGGGACTGTGAGGCTGTTACAAACAGGTGTATCAACATTGGAGGGGCCAGAGAGCTGTTAGCAAGAGGAGCAACAGTATTGGGAGGGGGCAGGGAGGCTGTTAGCAACAGGAGAAACAGCGCGGTTGGGGCAAGGGAAGCTGTTAAAAACAGCAGCAACAGTGCTGGGGACATGGAGACTATTAACAGCAGCAGAAACAGGGCTGGAGGCGCCAGGGAGGCTGTGAACAACAGGAGAAACAGCATGTGAGGGACCAGAGAGGATGTTAACAACAGGATCAACTGTTGGAGGGGCCATAAAGGCTGATAACAGCAGTAGAAACAGGGCTGGAAGGGCCAGAGAGGCTGTTAACAACAGGAGCAACAGTATTGGAGGGTCATGGAGGATGTTAACAACAGGAGCAACATCATTGGAGGAGCCAGAGAAGCTGTTAACAACACGAGCAACAGGGCTGGGGACACAGAGGCTGATAATAACAGGAACAATACTATTGGAGGAGCCAGAGAAGCTGTTAACAACAAGAGCAGCATAATTGGATGAGCCAGCGAGGCTGTTAACAACAGGATAAAAAATCGTGGAGGACAATAGCAACAGTCCTGGATGGGCCAGTGAGGCTGTTAACAACATGAACAACAGTATTAGATGGGGCCAGAGAGGCTGTTAACGGTAGGAAAACAATGCTGGAGGGGCTAGAGAGGCTGTTAGCAACAGGGGCAACAGTGCTAGAAGGGCCAGAAAGGTTGTTAACAACAGGAGCACTAGTGCTGGAGGGACCAGGGAGGTTGTTTACAACATGAGAATCAGTGCTGGAGGGGCGAGGGACTTTGACAACAGGAACAATAGTATTTCAGGGGCGAATGAGACTGTTACCAACAGGAGCAACAGGGCTGGGGGGGGGGGGGGGGCAGAGAGCAACAGTATTGGAGGGGCCAGGGAGGCTGCTAACAACAGGAGCAACAGGGCTCGAGTTGCCAGAGAAGCTGTTAACAACAGGAGCAACATAATTTGATGGACCAGAGAGGCTGCCAGAGAGGCTGTTAACAGCAAGAGAAACAGTATTGGAGGACAAGAGAAATAGTCATGGAGGGGCTAATGAGGCTGTTAACAACAGGAACAACAGGGCTGGAGGTACCGGAGAGGCTGTTAACAGCAGGAGCAACAGTACTGGAGGGGCAGAGTGGCTGTTAACAACAGGAGCAACAGTGCTGGAGGTACCAGGGAGGTTGTTTACAACATGAGAATCAGTGCTGAAGGGGCGAGGGAGGTTGGTGGGAAGAACAGTGCTTGAGAAGCCAGGGACTTTGCCAGCATGAAAAACAGTATTGCAGGGAACAGCTTATCTGGCCCATCCAATTATATTGCTCCTGTTGTTAACAGCTTCATTGGCCCCTGCAATACTGTTGCTCATGTTGTCAAAGTCCCTGGCATTTCAAGCACTGTAACAAGAGAAAGAGTCCTGGAGGGGCTAGTGAGACTGCTAACAGCATGAACAGCAGTGCTGGAGGTATCATAGAGGCTGTTTACAATAGGAGAAACAGTGCCGAGGGGCCAGAGAGGTTGTTAACAACAGGAGCAACAGTTCTGGAGGTACCAGGGAGGTTATTTACAACATGCGAATCAGTGCTGGAGGGGCGAGGGAGGTTGGTAACAGAATGAGGAACAGTCCTTAAAAGCCAGGGACTTTGACAACATGAACAACAGTATGGCAGGGGACAACAGTATTGGAATGGCCATGGGGATTGCTTTTTTTTGTTTCTCCCTATAGTGAAAAGCCAAATGATGCTCTTAATGCACTCCGCTATATGCGATTTTGTGACTCATGGTCAGCCTCAAGACTGGAAAGGCTGTGCCAGAAGAATTTAAATGGGGCTGAATGATTAAGGAAGAAGGGAAAATGCTACACATCTAGATTTCTCTGTCAACTACACCCATACAATTAATGGAGATAATCAAGTGCAATTGCAAAGCCGGTTGCAGTACTGGCAGGTGCACATGTAAGAAACATGGACTACCAAGTTCATATGCATGTGGAGAATGTAAAGTTTGAATTCGAATTATCCTCTAAATAGAGATAACGACTCCGATAATGAGTCCGAAGAAGAATATATTTATTTGTTTATTTTTTAATAACTATTAAAAAATATTGATCTCAATTTTAAATAAATGATTATTTTAAAAGTTTTGTCACAAGTTATTTTATTTATTCAAAACATCTGGAAAAAAATACAAATCATATCAAATGTTGAAAAACTGTTTTGTGTATAAAACACTTTAAAAAACATTTTAAAAACCGCTAGATAACAGATAAGCTCCTCTTTCCGTATTGGAGTATTATCTACAAACACTAAAGACCTCAACCAGATATATCCCGCTAAAATGTTGTATTTTGTTTTTATCCAGAAAATGATTGGGATAAAAGATCTGTACGTAGGCCTAATTTCAGGTATTTATAATCGGAGAAAATCCCTTTCAAATAAGTTAGTATTACACCAAATTTTAAATGAAATGTAGACCTTTTTTCTCATTTATGCTTATTTACATCTCTTAAATGTATCTGGCGTGGTGTGATTACTATGAACAGGCAAAAAATAGGCTTAGTTACCAAAATTGCGTATTCAATGACCATTAGTTAATTTGCGGTAAATATAAAATGACACCAGAAAATACGAAAAACGACACTTTTTTTGTACCTCAAAAAATATATTTCCCATTCCTCTATCGGAGTAAAGTTTTGATATGTCATTCTAGAGATACCAATGAGACGTTTTGCAGTGAAAAACCTTATGTTGCAATTATTTTGAGGTTATCCGAAAAATGGCCACAAAATGACTAAAAGGGGCACCTATCATTGGGGGCACATAGTCATGCCCGCCGGCCACCTACTGAGACATTACCAGTACCCTCGCAAGTTAAAATTATAATCACCACCTAGAAGGTTATTAGCTACTTGTGTGAACACCGCCAGTGACGACCACTTTGAAAACACCTCCACTCCATCAGGCGTTAGTTAAATCATAGGTGTGAATGCTAAGTATAATCGTTATGAAGGTGTTTAATCAATCACAATGACCAGGGTGGGTTTGAGTTGGACGTGACAATAGTTAAAAGGGGCATGGCGCCTTTTCAATAGATGATGGGCAACACGGCGCTCATGAAGGGCAACGTGGCGCTCATAGAGGACAGCATGGCGCAGCGCCGTGCTAGAAACGTTAGATGAAACACTGAGAAACGAATGTATTCATATTTTCATTCTATCCACTATCTAAAATTGAATTTTATCTACATCAATTTTGTATTTCAAAGATCCTGAGGACTCCCATTGTATCCTACTTTTATGCCCTTAAATAGATTCACAGTCACCAAATTCACCTAAAATGACACATTACATGTAATGTTTATCGGCAAATTAATGCGTAGAATGACATTATTGCTACTAGCGCTACAAAGATGGTCACATCACATGTAACTATTGAACTACTAGTAAAAAATGTATTTCACTATAACGGATTGTGATCATGTTTTAACCTTCATGTGGGCTATAATTGTAATTTGAGGTCCAGAAGTAGGTTCCACGCCCCAAAAATAGTCAGAAATGACATATGACACTTGATTATCGGATTACTAGTTAAAAGTTTTTTTTTTCAAAAATATTCGCTGGCGGCCATCTATGATTTTCGTCGTTTTTTGCCAAACGCGACATAGGATTCATGTGCAATTTTTGGAGAGCGATATATGACTATTTGGGGATTTTCAGCTCTGACACCCAAATTTCCACCCCACACTCAGTATATACGTCGATTTTTTTATGAGTTGACGGCGGCCATTTAGAATTTTCAGTGACAATTAAAAATGCTCAAAGGTGCCAGTCTGGCATGCTTGCTCATATCAATCGAGACATATCATGCAGCAATAATCCGCAAAAAAAATGTATATGCCCATTTGCAAGGTTCCACGCTCGGCGACTTGACTATAGAAAAGTTGTTAGGGCTGAAAATGGCCGCCATTTTGTTTTCGCTGTATTTCTGTAATAAACAATTTATTTTTTTGTCATCCACTTAAAATGTGTTTAGTATAGGTAGTAGATAATGGCTGATGTAATTACCAACCCCTAACATTCCGTCCATACCGCACTGCTTACTTGGCCCCTTTTGAGATTTTACCACCTGTTTATTTCATGAACTCCCACTTTGTTCATGAACTTGGGTTGTTTATGAGCTGCCATGGACTCAAAAAATTAATGTACCAGATAGTGATTGAACATTCAGGAACGTTCATTAAATGTGTTCATAAACTATTCAGGAATGTTTTGTTGTCGATTTTGATTATTTTGAGATAAAAAACATCCTTCAACGTATTTCTAGAGATACATTTCATCCACTTTAATGCACTGCATCGTGCAATGCATCATTAAAGCAAAAAAATCATTACCTATTATATCAAATATTGCATGTGTAGATTTGTAAACTAGAATTGCAACGACAGACGTTTACGTAACCCTACTCCCTAATTTTAGACAGGTTTGAGGGTACCCTCCTAGAAGGGGTCAAAATATAAAGTTCGTCCCTAATGTTGTTGTTGTTACCATCTCATTTTATGTTTTGGACATATCAAGGTTTAAAAACAGTTCAGGTGGGTGAATCGTGGGGGGAGGGTGCACATAGTGAGCTAGTAGTCCAGGTTCATTTCACCTCTCTTGTATAATTGGTTTGATTAAACAACGGTCATGGAACATAATGGAAAACCATCGAATGTGAAAAAATAAAAACCAGGCCTGGAAAAGTCATGAAAAATGAAAATGTGACAAAAAGTCATGGAAAAGTCATGGAATTTTGGATTTTTGCGTGGGATGGTTTGACACAATCAAGACTCGAACTAATATTTTCGAGCCTAACTTAACTCGATGCTCATGTGATGAATTTTTCTTTATTAGCTCAGGGCATTGTCTAACTAGAACATAAACTTGCTAAGGTTATGACTTTGCTTTCAAAAGATAATAAAATGTATGTATATAATAATAGTCCTGTATCTGTGTTATATAAAATCCTAGAACGACTGATGTTGATACAATTACTGAATCATTAGAGAAAGGAGAATGTGTTTTAGGAGTTTTTATATATTTTAGTAAAGCAATTGATACAGTTAATCATACAATTTTATTAGACAAATTGTGTTTAATATATGGAATTGGTGGTACAGCGCTAGTTTACAATACTACTAAATCAGATGAAAAACATATTACTTCTGGCGTTCCTCAGGTTCTATCCTGGGACGGTACCTATTGTATTCTTGTTGTATAATTTTATTTACAATGTGTCTGGCATTAGTTTTCCTATTATATTTGCAGATGATATGGTATGATAATGGTAAAATTATTATTGAATTAGTACAGTGTATGAACTCTTGAGTTGAACAAAGTTGTTATTTGTTTAGCCGCTAATAAGTTATCATTAAACATTGGAAAGACACATTTTATGATTTTCCTCACGAAAAAATGTTGTATGATAAACAACAATATTTTAAGGAATTGTAACAAAAAAAAATCAAGTTTGATGAGCACACTACATTTCAGAATCTAAACTGGTTCCAATTTACCTTGGAGTCAACATATCTTTTTTAGAAATAAATCTTAAGGTATATAGGAGTGTTAAGATATCAAAATAACCTCATAACATACTTTTTCAACAGTTAAAATATGCAGGTCCCATGAGCGTCGTTGTGATTCTGGTGAATGCAGATACCGTGGATATTGGTGTGATGGATACATGAACTGTCCCGACCGTAGTGACGAGTTGGGGTGTGGTAAGTTTTTAAAACATAAGTCAATAATTCCATTTTTGTTTAAGAACAAAGTAATTTTTCATAGTCCTATTTTTTCCTTTATTTTTTCTTTCATATGTGCTGGTATTTCTTAGATTTATGTAAATCATATATTTGTATAAACAAATACGCGGAGACTAGCAGTAAATACTACTAATGCCATGTTTGTATTTTATATATACTATATTAATGATTCTTGGCACCATGGACATCATATTTTCGATACGAAGGTCATTTTAGGCGATTCCATGTTTGAAGAAACAGGTTTACTTTGAGAATGATTGAGTTTAAATACGATTCTCGTTGAACTTATATTATAAAAAAACCCATAAAGATGACATGCCCTGTTTCCTCAAAGACCAGCCCCAAAGTACTGAAAAAATGTGAGCTATACCCACTATGTAATTTAAATTAGTAGAGATGCCTATCCCCGTTGTTAGTCTGAAATGCAAAAAAATAGATCCTCATTAACTATAATATTATTCCAGTGTATTGATCTATATTTAATGCTGTTTGCACCAAGATATTGGGAATAAAACTGCGAAAACAGTCCGACTTCCAATTTTATATTTTTAATTTGTCTAATGCAATGTCCACACATTAGCGATATCACGACCACGACCCACCATTGCCCAACATCAGACCAACATTGGATCAACTTCTCATGTGTAATCAGTGTTAATGTGACACAGATATCAAATCTGCATGTGCACCTGGAAGCAGTGGTGTGTATAAAGCTATATGTAATCTGCCACCTGGTTAATTGCTCTCATACCAATTGTAAAAGCACACAGACGTCAGGAGGGACCTGATGGGTTTCAAATTGGGGGGGGGGGTGGTAATGTGATCGGTTAGTCTCACAATAAGAGAGTGGAGTAGGAGCCCTCTTATCACCATTATGGTCAAAATAAAAAATGGATAGGTATGTCATGCCAATGTTTCGCCAAAAGGCTTTGGCGTCAGCGTTAACATTTACTTGTACCCAAATTTGTCATGCATTTTACTAATGATCAATTATCGGACAAGTTCAATTAGAGGGGTCTAGTTTTTTGTAAACAAAAAATCTGGAGATGTCTCCCCTCCGGCAGCATAACCATAAAGGTTGATAGCTAATAGATGTAGTGTCAATGGCTTTTGTAATTAATGTTATTAAATGGCTCCTGAGGACAGTAGAGACTATGTATTAAGGGTAATTTATTATTCCTTTTTGGAACCACGACGATGTGCGAAACACAACGTAATGAAATGAAATAAATCGCGCTTTAGGCCACTTTTGCGAAACACAATGTGGCTTGTCAACACTCGCAGCAAAAATGAGCCTTAAGCCCAATGCTGGTTCAATGCTGGCCCACGGTCTGCGACGCTGGCTTAGCATTAAACCAGCACGCTGGCCTGGTAATGCTTACTGCTGGCGGCGAGTACAAGCCGACACTGACCAAAATGTCTGTTAAATGTTGGTCCAGCGTCGCCGATGCTGGGCAGTATCCATTCATGATAAGCTGGGTTAATGTTGGCCCACCCTCTGTGACACTGGTCCACATTCAGCGTGGCGCCAAACACGACACGGTAACCCAATACTGGACTAATGTTGGCTCAGCGTTATAGAAAGTGGGCCAACATTAGCCAAGCATTGCGTCAACGTCTCGTGTTTGACCACCTGCTCGATAGAAAGCACTGGACAGAAATGAATGGAACACACAGACTCACAGAACGTGACAGAAGCACTGAGCTGACAGAGGTAAACCAACATGTCACCACCTCTGTGTACAGAGGGGAGACATAATAAAGGGTGAAAAAAAATCTTAAATTATCTCGATAACATATCTTTTTAACTGTATAGCTCAAGAAAATTGTCCGAATGTTTTTATTGTAAACTGGATGAAACGTGAAACAAAAAAAGTTACTACTACTGCTACGACCTGCCACCACCACCACATTGCTTGAACAACTTGTTAATGTCTTTACAGTATGTTCCAACTATAAGCGACGTTGTAACTCCGGTGAATGTAAGCCCAAATTCAATTGGTGTGATGGAAACGTGGATTGTTATGATGCAAGTGACGAAATAGGATGCAGTAAGTAAAACGTCAGGAGAAGAGTGAACATTATATTCAATAGCTAGGATGCTCAAATTAAAAAAAAATATTATCTAATATCAGCTGCACCGTAATTGAGCACGGTACTTATAATTGCTATTGGTGTATCATTAGTAACTTTTAAACTATTGTCAAAGGCGCTTAGTTATAACATAGCTATTTATTTGCTGGTCATCATAGGCCTATCAGATTAGGCCAAGACCAACAATTTCACCTATCGGTACCACTCAATGTGGCCAATCCACATTGTGTTTTGTGACTTACTATGTATCTCTAGTTATTGATTTGATATGATGGCCTTCATGCCAGACTGGTAGCTTTATAGCGGACATCATCAAGTAAGTTTCATGAACACATGAGTTGGATAATAATAATTATTGATACCTGCAGTCGCAATATCATATCATATCATATATAAGTTTCATTAATAGAGATTTTAAAATGTTTTTTATAACACAGGTTGGACGAAATAAGTATATTTTCCTTGCATAAAGTTGTCCAATAAGTATAAGCCAAAACAGTTCGGTAAAATTCAAGTTGCGGAAAAGTCTTGTTTAGGGGTCAACGGTCATAGTGGAAGAGAATAATATTATCCACATGCTTGTTATTCAAACAAACTTCAAAACTTTCAAGGTTATAGTTATTGTCATAATATTTGTCTCTTTAAAATGCATTGTAGTAATGGTACAAAGACATATTAAACTACAACAACGTCACAATACCAAGTATATTTAGTCGTTTGCATGGCAACCGAGCCTAAAAAAAACTTTAAAAAAATGATTTTTTACTTTTGTTTTGTTACTTTCAAATATCATATTATGAATGTATATTTGAATTTCGCGGGAACATTGACACTGCTATGTACTTATCGTTCCCATGGCAACCGATGTAGATACATTTAAAAACATCACAAATTAACATTTAAAGCGGCTCCTTGGGATGACATCAATTTTTCGTCATTATTTTTGTAATGAAGTAGAGAATCCCCCAGATCATGATTTTATTTTTTTCTGAGTTTTTAGATTTAAAAAAATATTTTTCATCAACATTTCTATGAATCCGCCTAAAACCTAAACACACTTTTAGTATACCTAAGCTTGCTAAAGGACGGTTGAATGTTCCTACAGCATTCGGCCACATGCTGATGCCGTCGGCCCAGCGTTGGGCAGACAATCAGTGCTGCAGGTGTATCCCACCATGTCCTGATTATAAGATATCAATTAGCGGCGATTGCTTTGATCTCACGGTCCAAGACGTGGGAATATGTGGTGTAGAGTGCTGTATTGCCTAACTGTTTTGTTTACATGGCAATATACGACATGGAAATATAACTATTTTTCGGTGCTCTAAAATTGTTTTTTGTTTGACTTTTTTGTATTTTTAGTTAAGATCAGTATGCTATATAGCTTCATAGAAATTAAATTCTCATCCCACGGGGTCCCTTTAATGTACCGTTATATTTTCCATATGGTAAGCATGGTGAGTGGTGAAATTGTCAAAAATAGATAACCAATGAGTCGATTTTGAAAATTGTGATGTCGATTTTAGGGATGTTAAATGCATTTTTGTGTGATTTTAGGGAAGATCATTTCAGTGTCATGAATGGTTCAAGGTCATATAAGGTCAAAATTTTCAGCGTGAAACGTCAGTTTCTAAGATGTGTCGTGCCATAAAATAAAATAAAATGTGATGACATGAATACATCATCGAGGGGTCATTTTAGGTCATAAGAGGTCATTACAAAAAGACACCAGTACTACAGTGATAATGTTCTAATCTATGTCTTGTAACCACTCAAATGTTCATTGTGAGGCACCAAGTACAACTACATGACATTAAATAAGAAATATTACGTAGATCATAGAGGGATCATTGGAGGTCATAAAATATCGGACGTTAAGTGAAATACGCCACTTCTAACACCCATTATTAGTTAATTTTACATCATTCAGACAATAAATTTGAGACACATGCATACGCACAGGCTCTAATTTTGCTATACATAGCTGTAAATCTACTTGTCGATATACATGTGAGTTAAAGTCACGGTTACAGGTAAGCAATTATATTTGGGATTTTAAAAATTCCCAACACCATTGGAAAAACTGCATAGCCTACTCTAGGCCATCAACCGACCTGAATGAGCCACTAAGGAAAACCCCCTACGAGTGACTGGCTATAACCGCCATGACCAGGCTGAATATACACTGACTTATCACTTAATCAGTACGTCACCCACTGAACTTTTTTCGTAGCATTTTAGTCCAGGGCATTTAAGCCAAAAAGTAGTGAACATAGGAACAAATTGCAACAGAAGCTTTTTGGTTTGTTTTTTAGTTCATTAACATATGTACAATGACCAAAAAAAAGTCCCAAGCCAGAAAAATTCGGAAACGTTTTTACTGGCCTTTTTGTGAGGGTACCCTAAAATGGCTAAATTATTGTTATTACTCACCCGAATCGTAAGATGCTTTGAAAAAGGAATTGTTTGTTACCCAAAATTATTTGAAATACTTCTAAATAAATCTAAAAGATAATAGAAGTAAGGCTCGAATGAAAAAAACTCTTTAGCGCAATATTTAGAAAATCTGGATATATCGTTCAAAGTAAAACAAAACATATTTTGAAACAACAGCTACAATTATTGGGAACCAAAAAAAGAAGAAGACATAATGCATTCTCATGTTCAGTAGACTTATTTTTATTTTAAGTTTATTCGTGTATCAGCTGATATGTCGGTCATGATCTGTATTTAATGATAATCAACCATTCGCCATGCCCAATCCACTGACCGTATAGTCGAGTTACTCATCCCCATTGCTGGACTCTGAGACACTCATATTAGGATAGAAATACGTAGCTGTTGTTTTTGTCAGAGGTAATTATTACAATTATCTGTTCCTGATTTTCTTGGTTGACCTCTCATTTTTGTACATCCATGAGTTTAAATTGTCAACGTCTTTTCACCATATAAGACCACCAAGGCCTAAATTTTCCCCGCTTCCACAAATTTAGTTTATATATGGCTATTTTGTTGTTCTTTTCAAAGTTTGTAATACTTCATTTAATGAGCGACTATTGCTCAGTGATTTTTCTTCATATATGAAATATGAAATGAGAAACTTTTAATTTGACTAAATACTCGGCGTTCCGAGCTCAGAGGCGCAAATAAATTGATTTATTATTTTATAAAACTGTTCACGGTGTATTTCTCCTTCAACATGTTTTTATAAATAATTGAATCCTCACTTGAAATAGGAAGAATAAATGCACTTAATAATAATATGAAATAATAATAATAATAATAATAATAATAATAATAATAATAATAATAATAATAATAATAATAATAATAATAATAATAATAATAATAATAATAATAATAATAATAATAATAATAATAATAATAATAATAATAATAATAATAATAATAATAATAATAATATTAATAATAATAATAATAATATTAATAATAATAATAATAATAATAATAGTAATAATAATAATAATAATAATAATAATAATAATAATAATAATAATAATAATAATAATAATAATAATAATAATAATAATAATAATAATAATAATAATAATAATAATAATAATAATAATAATAATAATAATAATAATAATAATAATAATAATAATAATAATAATAATAATAATAATAATAATAATAATAATTATAATAATAATAATTCAAAACATTTCAAAATGTATATTTAGCTATAATTTTCAGTTGAAGACTGATAAATGATGAATCATGATATATGGAAGTAAATTTGTAATCTAAAACTGGTCTGGTAATCAGATGTTATATAACATAATTTATATTTTGCTGAACTTATTGCTGCACACAGAGCAGCTGAAGATATGAATTGATCTCAGATAGTGCTCACAAAAAAAATAAAAAAAATCGGTCAATTCCAACTCTTTGTCGGCGTCAGTATTTTTTTAGAATTCTACAGGATGAGATTATGCAGCTTCAGTTGATTTTTGGTCATGAATACATGGATATTTGAGCAATATATTTGCAGCATTGGGACAGTGTTACCATTGTCTTTAAAATGGAATCATTTGCATAAGCATCAATTCGCCCAACACTCTTGAAAGAAGGTAAAAAACATATAATTGTGCTCGAAGTATCCTACAGTTCTGTAACAAAAAGCAGTTTTGTTTGTAGAATGTTGCAAACCGAGTCTTATTTAACTGTTCTATTAGGTTGTTTTAATTAATGTTCGTATACCAATATTTATTAGTTTTCATCTCAATTTATTTCTAAATGACATAAGGGCAATTACACCATAATTAATCAGTTTTATTCTATTGATATAGTTTTGCTGGTCTAATTTTCTTACTCTCATATTACTATGGGGAACTTTTTAAATGTAATGTGGTGTATAAAGTAGTATTGTAGATAACTTTTGCATGTTTGGTATTGGAAAATATAAGATTTGGTTGATTAAAAATGATGATATGCAAGTCTAATTTGTACGAAGCCCCAGAAGCGACATTTGCATTATTTTTATTTTTTTAAAACGGAATATATTGAGTTAAAAATTCGATATATTGACTTTAAAAGTCAATATATTGAATTTACAACTCGATATATTGACTTTAAAAGTCAATATATCCATCTGGCGAGACCCCAGAAAATCCACAATGAGTGTGTACTTGGCACATAAGGCGAATTTGCTTGGAATGAAAGTAGCTTGATGCGCCTCAATGGCAGCTCAGCTGTATGTCTCCCAGGAGACTCAGTTGGAATTTGAATGATAACAGGCCTTGCTAAGTTACTCTCGATGTTCAGCGCTCTGAACAGCCTCCGGCTGGATACATGCGCTATATAAGATTTCATTCATTCATTCATTCAATATATTGAATTTACAACTCGATATATTGACTTTAAAGTCAATATATTGAGTTTACAACTCGATATATTGACTTTAAAAGTCGATATATTGACATTGAAAGTCCATATATTTAGTTTACAACTCAATATATTGAGCTTACAACTCGATATATTGAGTTTCCAACTCGATATATCGACTTTGAAAATCAATATATTGAGTTTACAACTCGATATATTGACTTTAAAAGTCAATATATTGACTTTGAAAGTCAATATATTCCGCTTACAACTCAATATATTGAGTTTACAACTATATATATTGTGTTTACAACTCGATATATTGACTTTAAAAGTCAATATAATAACTTTGAAAGTCTATATATTGAGTTTACAACTCAATATATTGAGTTTACAACTCGATATATTCACTTTAAAAGTCGATATATTGAGTTTACAACTGAATATATTGAGTTTACAACTGAATATATTGAGTTTACAACTCAATATATTGACTTTAAAAGTCAAAATATTGAGTTTAAAAGTCGATATATTAAGTTTACAACTCGATATATTAACTTTAAAAGTCGATATATTAAGTTAACAACTCAATATATCGACTTTGAAGTCAACATATTAAGTTCTAACCTCAATATATCGAGTTTAAATTCAATATATTGAGTTATGAACTCGATATATCTACTTTTAAAGGCAATATATCGACTTTTAAAGTTAATATATCGAGTTATGAACTCAATATATCGAGGTATGAACTCAATATATCGACTTTTAAAGTCAACATATCGAGTTGTAAACTCAAAATATTGAGTTGTAAACTCAATATATCAACTTTTAATGTCGATATATCGAATTTTAAGCTCAATATCTCGAGATGTGAACTCAATATATCTATTTTTACAGTCAATCTATCGAGTTGTAAACTCAATATATGGACGTTTAAAGTCAATATATCAAGTTTGAAAATAAATATATCGAGTTATGAACTCAATAAATCGACTTTTAAACTCAATATATCGAGTTATGAACTGAATATATTGAGTTATGAACTCAATATATCGACTTTTAAAGTCAATATATCCACTTTGAAACTCAATATATCGATTTGTGAACACAAAAAATCGACTTTTTAACTCAATATATCGAGTTATGAACTCAATGTATTGAGTTATGAACCCAATATATCGACTTTTAAAGTCAATGTATCGACTTTTCAAGTCGATATATCGAGTTATGAACTCAATATATTGAATTATGAACTCAATATATTGGCTTTTAAATTCAATAAATCGAGTTGTAAAATCAATATATAGAGTTTTAAACTCAATATATCGAGTTATCAACTCAATATATCGAGTTTTAAACTCAATATGAACTCGTTGTAAAATCAATATATTGAGTTGTGAACTCAATATATCGACTTTTAAAGTCAATATATCGAGTTGTATACTCAAAAAATAATGCAAATGTCGCTTCTGGGGTTTCGTACAATTTTTTATTTTCTATATAATTTTTTACTTATACTTGACAAAATTAAAACAAATTTCGCCAAATATAGATATATATATATCTAATTATTATGTATACAATCTAGTGTATATATATATATCTCTTAACTCACTGTTACGTACTAAACTCACTGTTACGTTCTAAAAAGGGGGATGGAGTAATCACTTCATACTTAATCGATTTTTTTTATTGAAATAACTATTTTGTTGTTATATTCTTACGCCCATATAATATAGGAGTTTGTAAGGTGTATATATATATTAGTTGATGTGCATAGTAAAGTTACAGACGATTTTCGTATGTTCGAGATTGAAAACAATATGGAATTTTGTTCATAAAAATAATGATCATGTTCACTTTGTGTGGCTTTAGCCCCATCAATATACTTGCGATGGTTTATGTTATGTATTTCATTCTCTTTCAGTTTATTAGAATGATTGAAAGTAAAAAAATATACGATTTATATGACTTTTTGTAAACTTGTGAATTTCACTTTTTTGTCTTGAAAACTTAAAAAAAAAACATTTTTTGAAATCGGTACTTCAAATAAATATTCTTCCTTAAAAAGAACCATTTGCTGAGTTGGAATCACATATCAAACCGTTGGCACTTGCTCGGCTGAGTGCATAATAAAATGAAAGATGAAAGTCAACTAGGGTAAACTGATATTTTAGTGTTGTTTTTTCTATAAAGTGCTCACTATGGGCTGACAAAAGGGTAACACCAGAAGTGTAATATATTTTTAGAATATATGTGATAATAAGTAGCATAATAAATGTACTTTAAGTGAAAAATATTATTCAATAAAAAAAATAGATATCTATTCTGGGCGCCATTTTGAAAAATGGCTATAAAACGTTCATCTGAATTTTTACGTCTTGGGACTTTTTTTTTGTCATTCTCGATACAATACTAAATTCAAAAATGCAAAAATCCCTTCTGTTGCAGTTTGTTACACCTCAAATCATAAATGCCCTGGACTATTAACCAGAGGGTATCGAAGAGTGTCCTACTTTCAATGTTATATTTATTGACAATTATTTGATTGGAGTTTTCAAATTATGACTAAGCACAATCTTTACTATGTACGGTATTATATCAGTGTATATTCAGCCTAGACAATTTTATCTCATTTTCAGAAGTGTCAGTGCTAATACCATGAGCTGGGTTATTTAACACTATGTGGGGCCAAGTAGTGGGGTTTTTCCACACGTCTGGATGCGGCAGTACAAACAGTGGCAGTGGAAGCTCTGAGCCCTGGTGGTGAATATTAGCTAATCCTGGGATGATTACCAGTGTCTGAGTAGAGACAATGGTAAAACGAGTGAAGGCTAAATAACACATTGCGCGATACAAACAATCACTCAATGAACCCCATACATTGAGACATGAGACATGACAGGCTTGGTCAGTGGCGGTTTTAGGGGGGGGGGGGAGGGGGTATCAGCTGGTTTAAGCCGCACCCCGTCCCTTTTGAAAAAAATCCATTATCTTATGTAGCGGTTTTCTTTTGAACTGGTGATACACTAAGGGATAAGCAGTGGCCAATATGCCTTAGATTTGCAAGATAAAGTATTTGAAACTCACAATTTTCCCTATGGGACATGCCTCCCGCTGCTGTAACAGTGCAAATAATGTTCCTTTGTCTATTTTTACCCCCCTCTCCCACGTTAGTGGAAAACTTGATCCACCCCTCAGCCTACCTGCATGATCATCTGCGACAACCCGCACATACATATTTTGCACAGTTTGTGTTTTTTTAAGAATCGAGTTGACCTGTTCTCATACTAAATTTAGGTTATACAGACCCTATTACAGCTTTGAAAAACGCAAGGCAAACAGAAAAATCTCATAATATTTAAACTGATTAGTCGCTGATTCTGTCTCTGATCTTTTATATAGGGGCATCAGCTATAGTAATCCTAACAGAGACAGAACTCGTGAGGCCTAGTCCCAATCTAACATCTAATTTACCATTATATTTTAACATATGATAAGCATGGCAAGTAGCATAATTGTCAAAATTAGATAACCAATGAGTCGATGTTTACAAAATACAAAAACATTTTTTAGACATTGTACTAATACACAATTTTCACCACGTTTTGGCTTTGCCAGTGTCTCTTTTGACCTTCCCAGGTCAATAACATATAAAGGTCATCAGAGGTCAAATTCAGTTTATCTCCACATCTTAAAATGAGCCTTAGGATATGTTGTACAGGTGGTAAAAATCATGTTTTAATCATAAATTGCACAATAGGTTACCTTATCTGCTAAATTTTGAACTCACTTTCCAGGTTCGACCAAAACTATGCATTTGACCCCTTGACTAAAGAGCCTAGCTGGAAGCAATATCATCATGGTGATTTCGGACGATGTTCGATAAAATCGGACGCCAAGCTTTTAGTCTTTTTTGTATCACTATCTTGGTACTGATATCGCTAGTGTTGGATGGTGATTTTCGAGGGGTCATATCGGACGGTGGTTTCGGACGGTGTGATGTACAAAAAACAGCAGCGTAGCACTCTTTTATATGACTATTCCTGTACTAATATCGGTAATTACGGACAGATTTATAGACGTTATTATTTATAAGGTATCCTAATACAGTAAATCAGTCATCATTTTATTATATTTATTCAACATATTAGAAATACAAAAATCAGTGATATATATATATAAGACCGTTTGTCATCGTCACATAGGCATATTATTTTGTATATCATTGGTAACGTTAACACACATGACCAGATATATGCAGAACCACGCAAAGAATAATGTAATGATATAATACAGAGCCATATAAAACAATTATTTAAGATAATTGTAGAAAACATTTATATGATATTACCAAAAATATAATTTAGTATTAATTCCACGCGTAATATAATACTATTAAGCTGAAGCGATACGATTCTGTAGGGGCCTAATATTGATCCAACTTATTTCAGGCGCAAGTATTCAGTGCTGCTCCGCCTTTAAATAAATAATATAATTTAGTTTAATTCCACGCGAAGTATAAAATAAACATTGAAATATTTCGTAGTCCTGACCTTTGATAAGCAACAGGAATGATAAGGCCAAAGAGATCGTCGACCAAATCGGCGATGAAAGAGATTACAAGGCAATGCGCCATCAAAGTAACACCCCTCTTAAATGTTATCACAACATGTTAACAAGGCAACTGCTCTCTAAGTGATGACAGCTGTGAAAATGGTGGAGGGTGTAGTGACTTTTTAATACCGGACTAAAAGAAACAGTTTTCACTAGGATAAATAGTAACTGTTAGGATAAATAGTAACAGTTAATATTTAATGCCAAATAAAGTTCACACAAGTCTATATAGATCTAGTTCAAAGGTATAACAGCCACGGTGAATCAACAGCTAAAACCTAAGTCGTTTTTTTATGGTTAACACCTTATAAATGGATAGGAGTTAATCCCGAAGAATCCACGCGAAATATAAAATAAACATTTCCTGACCTTTGATAAACAACAGCAACTATGATAAGGCCAAAGAGATCTTGACCAAATCGGCGATAAAAGAGATTAAAAGGCGATGCGCCATCAAAGTGACACCCAGAACACACTCGGTTTGGCCTAGGCTAAAAAACGCTCATTTATGAACTACAATTATAATTGTATCAACTATAAGGGTATGTACGAGCTATCGACTTATAAATATCAATTAAAATATAATTAGCTGACTGCAAAGTTTTGTTTCAATTCATACATCATACCGTCCGAAATCACCGTCCGTAATCACCGATATTAGTGCAGAAAGAGTCACAGAAAACAATGTTGTGATGAGCGTCCAAATTCACCACACAACGTCCGAAATATCCTTCCGATTTTACCGGAGGCCAAAATCACCGCACGAAATCAGCGACAGGCGTCCGAAATCATCAAGTCCTAAATGATCGAGGTCCAAAATCACCGGCAGTCTATTTTCCCAGGTTTTTGTGTCGAAATGATTTTTTTTTTATGTAATAGTCATTAGCCGATTTTTCAGACAATTCATAGCCAATCTTTGTGAAATTTTGCTTGCAAGACTTCTTTAATAAAGAGGTCTTGGAAGCTAAATTTCGCAAAAATTGAAATTGAAAAAACCCCGACTGGACATTTTGATCATCCAAATTGGCCAACTGGTGCAAAAGATATTGACGTATAGGTTTTATTCAGAATGGCTTCCGGCGGCCATTTTGAAAATTGTTTTCCTGAGTTGCTACCATGATTCAGCTTGTCTACCCAATTTTTTTTTCCTGGGGTGATCCCCTAAACGAATATGTTGAGTAAATTAGGGCACCTAAAAGTGCACACAGGACCCCCCTCAGCCATTGGATTATACCAGAAACGCTATTTTACTGTAATTCGTAATTATTTAAAGGTAAATTCTATCTCTGCCATGGAGTTCAAAAATCTTATGCGGTTTAGAAGCGTGATAATGAAACATCTTTATTGTAGCTTAAAAGTACCTTGTGTGACCTTGAAATGACCTTGAGAATTTAACATGGTTGTTTATCCCTTTAATAAAACGACATGTTGCTGTACGTAGTTAATAATTATTTGAATTAATCTTATTGTTTGTCTGCCACAGAGTGCAAAAATCACGAGAACATCTTATTATGTCGCGAAGAGTGACAAATCTATATTCTAGCCTGAAAATGACCGAAATGAAGGAAACACCTTATACCGTTGCTGAGTTCGACAGTGAAAAAAATTACATTGTTGCTTTAAAATGATCTTGACTGACCTTGAAATGAACTTGAGATGTTCACATCAGTAGTCATCTCATAATTTCAAATATTTTACTGTTATAGTACTGTCATCAATATTTTTTTTATTTACCTGATTGTTTGGCTCTTGTGTGGTAAAAATTGAGAAAAACGCCGTTTGTAACTCTTGTGAACGTTTAAAATGACCTTGAAAGGTCAATAAAATTTGCCAATCAATAATAAATGTTTTCGATACACATAGGTTGACTGTCATTTCGCAATTAAGCTAACGCATTGTCATATTAATGTCATTAGCTATCATTAGTAATTATTATGAGTTGAACATTCGTTGCAAAACTAATATTTTAACAGATTGTACAGATGTAGAGTTCGAGTGTTATAATAACTCTCGCTGCTATCATAATTCACGTTGGTGTGATGGTCGAATACATTGTCCAGATGGCAGTGATGAGCTGCCTGGTTGCCGTAAGTACATATTAATATAGTTTCTCAACCGATGATATATACTGTGTCTATTGTACTGAACCTAGTTGCTAGTTTGTTTTGTCTAACACACTTTTAAAACCATGCGATTTAAAGTCAGATCCAATTGCGAATATTTGTATTGGCTATTTTTAAATACACCAATCTGTTAAATTGAATGAAATACTTGACTTGAAAAACTTTAACAGCCTCACTTTAATGGTTTTATCTCATTTTCACCAGTTGAAATATGCCCCTCAAATTTTCGACGTTGTGATTCTGGTGAATGCAGATACATTAGGGATTGGTGTGATGGATACATTGATTGTCCGGATCTGAGTGACGAAGTGGGATGTAGTAAGTAAATGTTTGGCCACCTTAAAAAAAATGGCCACTATCTATGTTTAATATATTATAATGTATAATGACTTCTATAGCGCAGTATCTCTCAACAATATTGAGACTCAGTGACGCTGTGGGCTAAAATCAGTAGGCCTATTCAGTGGGGAGGTCCATAGTCGGAAAAGCAATTCATCATATGGCGGGCTGTGGATGCTCAGATTAAGGTGGTTGGTCTAATGTTAAAAGTGTGTTTTTAATTGTTTTCGAAATATAGCGACTGATTTTGCTTCATGTAACTCTAGATGCAATTTATTCCACAAACGCGGTTCAGTAACCACGAACAATGAATGGCCGTAATTTTTTCTTGACCGCGGTACAAGAAATGCAATAAATCACTGAGATATGAGGCAGTCTCTCTAAATAGTGTCTTATATGTCAGAAGGTTCAGTTTAAATTCGATACGCTATTTAATAGGCAAACAATGTAATGATTTCAGCAGGGGTGTAAGCCTACTTGACCGAGTCACTACTCGGGAAAGGCGATTCTGTACACGTTGCAAACTTGTTTTATATTTTTCGGAACAACCAAACAGCAAAGAATTACAGTAGTCAAGGCGACTGCTCACTAGAGTATTTGGCTGGATAAATTGCAAATCTACCGATATTAGAGACATGTTTCTTGAATGACAAAGCTGGATAAAAAACACACCCAGGCTTCGTATGGAATCTACTTCGGCAAAATTTTGGTTCAGAAGTTCAACTGGGAAAATATGAGCGACATCTTTACGTTGGGTTAAATTACAAATGATCATACATTCTGTCTTGCTAGGCTTAAGTTTCAGCATAATTTGGATCATCCGGACCTGAATTGCCAGCATACAATTTTGTACAGCAATTAAGGACTACGTTATATCTACTGCAATGAAAGATGTGTAGATTTTAGTGTCATCAGGTGATGCTTCAGACCAAAAGCTGTTATTATTGAACTGAGAGGAGTCAGTATGTATACATAATAAAAAGAAGTGGACCCAACACAGAGCCTTGTGGAGCACCGCACAATAACAATTGCGGAGTAGGCAGTACACCAGTAACTTTAACAAGCTGCGAGCGACCAGTCAGGTAGGAGCGAATCCACTGCAACACCACTGAGCAAGAGTTCATGATCGATCGTTTCAAAAGCCTCAGAAAAATCCAAGAGTTTGAGAGCAGTAAGGTCACCACGGTCTTGAGCTGACAAAATGTGATTATTTTTTAATATACAAAAGGGAGGTTTCGGTGGAATGTCCCAATTTATGTACCGATTGAAGGTTATTCGAAATACCTGAATTATGCATGTGAAATCTTATTTGGCTGGCAACGATTTTTTTCGATCGATTTGGAAACAAAATTTAATCCACATACATGGCTAAAATTGCTTAATTCATTTCGATCCAGTGAAGGTTTTTTTAATAAAGGCGTAACAAGAGCAATTTTGAAGGCATCTGGGAACATCCCTTCTGCCAATGAGAGATTAATGATCTTTGTGATTGATCTGGCCAGAATACCAGCGCTATCCTTGATGATCAATGAGCCAAAATTAGTCACCGTGCACCCCCTCCCCTTTTATATGGCTGATACTTGAATTGAGATGTTACTTGTAAAAAATAGAGACTAACTATATATTATTTGGACCGCTTATATGTGGGTCCCCCCAACCCGGTCTAAAATTATGGGGTAGGGTTACGCAAACGTCTGTTTTTGCAGTTGACCAATCTACACATGCAATATACCATTGCAGATATAACTAAATTTCCGTTCAACTGATGTATTGCATGACGCAGTGGATTAAACAGTTATATCCACACATACGTTGAAACATTTTTTTAATTACAAATAATCAAAATTGACAACAAGACAAACTAGTCAACATGGTCAATGGAAACGACTTAATAAAACATAATTATTGGTCATATATATATTTGACCTATGTTTTCTAAACCTAGATGTTCATGTGCTCGAAACTGAGTGAGATTCAGATGTGTACATGGCATATATATTTTTAAATAAAAGAATATTGTAGCCTTCTTTGAAAATGTGTGTATTTATCCTGAGATGAAATATGAAATATTGTACTTTGCTCGGCTTTTAAGTCACATAATTTGTGTGTGCTGAATTATAATCTGTCGGATAACATTCTATAATATTTGGTGTCCTTCACCTTTAAATAAGCAAAGCAAAAAATTTCCTCGAAAACCACATCTTTTCTATATTTTTGTTACACTTTATTGCATGATTTCCGGTTTATATATGATGTTTATGACCGGCCTACGGCCGGTATCCTGTTCATTTTATTTTGCCTGATTTTGTGTCCTATTTAGAGGAAAGAGGGGTGCTGTGTGTGGGAAACGGTTCACATTATTGCACACCAGTCCTTATGAACATGTGCAATATAACGTTTCAGGTCCTTAGGTTAAGTACTTAATGTATTAAACATGTGTTCAGAAAAAAATATTCACGATTATAATTATTTGTGGTTAAGAGCTTAAAGGATTTTGATTGGAATAATGCTGTCCCAGGGTCGCAAATGATGACCCAGCATTACATCAGCATTGGGCCAATGTATCGTGTTATCTGGTGTTTCTGGCTCCGGGATGGGAAGCGTCACCAGCATAATGCAACAGTCAGAAAACACGGTACAATCACCCATTGCTGTTTCAATGACGGGCCAGCGTCGAAGACTGTGGGTCAACATTGAAACAGCATTGATTGAATGGCACGTGTTTGTGCAAAGTATGCAGCAGACCCAGTGATGGATTACTGCTGGGCCAGCATCGTATATGATTGACCGGCATTGAACCAGCTCGGAATTTGGTGGGTAGGCCTACATCCTCTATACGAGGTACATCTTAGGCAAGTATTGAATGAATGTTGGTCAGCACCAGTGATGGGGGTGGAAGGAATACACGTCGAATATATATTTGCACTTGTCTCCTTGTTCTTTCATTAATTATTTGCTGGACTTTTAGGATTCTGGTCCATGAGGAAGACCAACACACTCTTTAGAAATTATTAAGCCGATTTTTTGTCTACAATACTCAAATAGACTAAAGACGGGCCTCGGAGTTCGGGAACTCCTTTTCTAGTTTTTGATAAATTTATGTCTTATGTTTTTCGATCAAAATTATCTATATTTCACCGACAAATTCAAAATGGTTACCACCAACACACCAATAAAAGCGTTTTAATGCACGTATACTATAATATCAAAAACAACAATAATTTGTGTAATGGAAATCTACGTAATACGGTAGATTATGTTTCAAGGCATACAAAGCTGTGTTTAAGTACAATATATTTTAACATGCTTTGATGTGTCTAGTATTTAGACGCCATTATTTTAAATTTATTTTTTTACGATAAACTGTTGGTCAGACGATGAACAATAAGCATTTGAAATACTTGTTTCGCGCCCCAAATCAGAAAAAATAAATTGAGCAATCGCGAGCCATAAATAAAAAAGAGGTTTACTTCACATTTTGTTACATTTTCAATTAAAGGTCATTTCTTTTTAAAGACACAAGAAAAAAATAGATCAATTGGAAATCTTGCGGAAACCATAAATTGTGCGTTTATGTGCGACAAAATATAGAAAATATTGGGTTTTCTTAACATTTTGGTGGCCATTTTGTGCTTTGCTAATTTGAAGGTGAAGGTCACCAAATATAGTATGTTATCTGACAGATTCGAATTCAGCACACACAAATTATGTAAAAACAAGTGGATAAGAAAAGTAAATAGACACATATTTTTAAGCAAGCATATAATGGGTTTGGACAACATATGCCAGATATGGATAAGTCTAATAACTATGATTTATTATGTTGTTTTTCTTTGCCCATGTTGACTAGTTTGTGCTGTTGTTTATTTTGATTATTTCATAGTTTGTTTTGCTCATCTTCCTGACAGCCAGGCTCGCTGCTCCCGATGTCTCCGACCGAGCCTTGCTGAATCAGTGTTATCATCCACCTATTGGGGTAGGAAGGATGATTTAGATATTGAATATTCATTAATTTTTAAACAAAATGCCAACTCAATGTTGGTCCACTGTCTGCGACGTTGGCTCAACATTAATCCAACCTTGCCGCATGTAACGTATCGTGTCTGGTGAGATGTGGTGGGAGCTGTCTGTGATACTTCCTGTGAAATTCTCGGCGACCAAACATGTGCTGCTTAATGCAGGGCCGGCGTCGTAGACAGTGGCCCTGCATTAAAGCAGCACTCATGCCAGAGGTCAAACTTGGGTCAAATAGAAAAAAACTTTTTTGAAAGTCCCCACTCCAATAGATGGTTTTAGCACTGATTCAGCAAGGCCTCGGTCTACGACCTCTGGAAAATGAAATTAATCGGGCTTTAGGCCACCTTTGTGCACATATAGGCTAAACTGGGCCAGGAGAACCTCCTGAGGATGGTGAGATGATTGAGATGACACTGTCCTGCAGACACAGGATTCGAAATTCGAGCCCTGGCGGTCTGAGGCCGAGCACGCTACCTCTCGGTCACGGAGGCTCTCCACAATACTAACTTTCACACGTGGATGGGGAAGAAACATTTTTGTTTCTTTCAAACCGCCGAGACCGGGAACCGAACCCAGAACTCTGGCGTGAAAGGCAGCGGTGCTAACCACTACCCTAGGGCCCCCGCCTACGACCTCGGGAGAAGCGAGCCTTGTGTGGGAAGATGGTTTTGCTGTTCATTCTGATTTAATATTTTATAGTAAAAAACATGTTTGAGCGTATGTGGCGAGACGACTATTTTATCTACTGCATTTGGGAATGTATCATTAGAAGGGTAATTTAATGATCTGTTATATGGTATATTAAGTATTATAATGGAAATATACATTTCTTGTGTTTAAAATCTGGCACGGCCAAGCTATCATCTAGTTTTAATCCGGTAAAATACTGCACATTAATTGTTATCAATTACTGCTTTATCCTGAATTTCATTATTCTGGTGGTTTAGTTTCGGATAATTTGTTTTGCGTTTTGTTTTGGTTGATGTGTTTTTAGCCATAATTAGGGTAAGTATTGATATCGTTATGTCATCTGGATATTTTTTACTTATATTCTATGCGACAATCTCCCTATATTTAAAAACCTTTCAAAAACCTATTTCATGAAAAAAAAAAATTTCATCTATAATTTACCATAACCTCATACACAAAACATAATTTACCATAACCCTATACACAAAACTATATTTATATACTGATATTTCATTTAGTGCGGCCCTCCAGTATTATTACATATTTAACAAATTGATTCTATATTATCTATGTAACGTTTGTGGTATGACCTACTTCGTTAGTGTTGGCATTTTACATGTCTATAGCTTGGCCTTGTTACATGATCCATATTTATACACAATAAATGTATATTGCTATTATAATATCATCTATCGCAATGGGCTATGTATCATTATAATTAATGATATGTTATATGCTATATTAGACGTTTACGTAACCCTACTCCCTAACTCTAGACATTACCCCATAACAGCGGGCAAAAATAAAGTTTTTTTCCTATTTTTTTACTGGTAGCATCTCATTTCATGTTTTAGCTATAACAAAGCGTAAAAACGTTGGTGTGGGTAAGCAGTGGGGGGGGGGGGGGGGGAGGTGCACGGTGACCAATTATGGCCCATGGACTGTGATGATTTGAGTTGGGCATGGATCAAGACACGTTACATTCCGAGACGGGCGGGGGCCCTAGGGTAGTGGTTAGCACCGCTGCCTTTCAGTCCGGGGTTCGGTTCCCGGTCTCGGCGGTTTGAAAGAAACAAAATTGTTTCTTCCCCATCCACGTGTGAAAGTTAGTATTGTGGGGAGCCTCCGTGACCGAGAGGTAGCGTGCTCGGCCTCAGACCGCCAGGGCTCGAATTTCGAATCCTGTGTCTGTAGGACGGTGTCATCTCAATCATCTCAGCATCCTCAGGAGGTTCTCCTGGCCCACTTTAGCCTATATGTGCACAAAGGTGGCCTAAAGAGATTTGTGGCAGCTGGGGGAGTGGGTTCAGGATGATTTTTGAGTCTGACGTTGCTGACAGCAGAGTGTCCCTGATATTGGCGATCTTACTTATAAAAAAAATCATTGACAAAGCTGGCAACTTTGGTATTGCATGAAATATTCGGAATTATATTTTTTTATGCAAAATGTATTTCATTTGATCCCATAATTTTCTAGCGTTTGTGATGTGCTCTGAAACCAAATTTGTCAAATTGTCTGTAAGATCTGTTTTTTTTATTTTTCCTTTCGCTGACATAGTTTAGCAGTCTCTTTCAGAGTAGCAATAAATGAAGAGTGGTCACACACTAATTAAATTACATTCATCACTTGTAATGAGCCAATCCAGGGTGTTTCCAAATTTTATGGGTGTGAAAGTTCACGTGTTGTTTCAAATTAAATATATCATGCATATTACTCATTATATTACTATTAGCATTAAGTAGTATACTGGGTAAGATTTTTTATTGGATTATTTTGAACACCAACGGAGATCAATTCAAAACTACGGATATGCAATTTGGTTTCAAGGCGGACCATTCTACCTCTCAATGTACATATGTTTGTGAAGAAATTATTAATCACTATAACAAAAAACAATCAGACGTTTATGTAGTTCTCTTAGATGCAAGTAAAGCCTTTGATAGAGTTAACCATATTAATCTCTTTAAAATACTGATGAAAAAAGGTGTGTGCCCTAAATACACTAAATTTATTCTGAAATCCTATTTGAATCAGCGTATCCGTACGAAATGGCATCATTGTCATTCTGAAACTTTTAATATATCTAATGGTGTGAAACAGGGAGGTGTATTATCTCCAATACTATTTGGAATATACTTAGATGAGCTACTACTTAAGCTTAAAAAGTCAGGAATTGGATGCCACATAGGAAACATTTTTACAGGTGCTCTAGCCTATGCCGATGACGTTGTTTTGTTGGCCCCCACTAAACACGCTATGTCGCTGATGCTGAAAATATGCTCCGAGTTTACAAAAACTTTTGATTTGATTTTCAATGCTGATAAAAGTAAATTTATACATTTTCCCTGCAGTTCATCTAAATCTGAAAAGTTACAAATATGTTTCGATGGAAAAACATTAACGAATACTAGTATAGAATGTCACCTAAGAAATATTATAGGACCTAACATAATGAATTCACGTATAAAACGCTCAACTGATGATTTGTGTATGAGAACGAATCAGTTGTTATCAAGCTTTGGTTTTATCAAAGGTAATGTTGAAAGAAAACTTTGGGACTACTCCACCAATGCTCCTGAGGCATTTTATACCGCGTGGAGGAAATGTCTCAGGCGCATTGATGGACTACCTAATAAAACTCATAAAATTATATTACCTGTATTGTGGGATGTTAAACCCATACATGTTCAACTCCATAAACGTTTTTTAAATTTTGTAAATAAGAATGCTCAGACTGAAAATGAAATAATAAAAATATGTCATAATCTTACAATGCAAGGCAGCAGCTCCGCCGTTTCAAATAGTGTCAGCCATATATCTTTTCTGTATAATATATCACGCCATAATGTACCTACGTCCAGACATTCATTACAATCTGACATGCCTGCTGATGATGTTGTCGCTGTATCAGCCTGTATTAATCAATTATTGACACTAAGAAACAATGTACATTTAGGTAACATACCACGAGAGGACATAATATCTGGGATCGATCTTCTGTGCACCGAGTGATTTTTCTATATATTCACATAATTACACTTTAAATGTTATTGTTCTATTGCATGTACATGTACCCCGAGTACGAAATAAATATATTATTATTATTATTATTATTATAGCAACTGCATCAGAGGAGCCGTTTCCATATAGAATATTAAAGTCACCAGAAATTATAAAATTTAATGGCAGCGATGTAAGAAAAGCCAACAAATCCTGAAAATAGAAAAAGACATTACATGAGCCAGGTAGTCGGTAGATAGTAACCAGATTTAGACGTCGATTACGCAATTCTGTTGAAACAGATAATGTTTTCGAAGGATTGGTATGTAGGTGACTTCACGATTTTTGAAGATATAATCTGTTTCGATCTGGGTGAGTGGTGCAAAACAAAACAAGGCGGAGTTAATTCAGAGATAAATTCTTTAGTGTCACTTGGTTTTATCCAAGTTTTTGTTATCATAATTCATGACATTTTGTGGTCCGAAAAGTATGAAGTCAGTGTGGGACATCTATTTGTATGAGAATGTATGTTAGAGCAAGCAAGTTTAATTGATTCAGGAATTTAGGTGAATAACTGGGGCCAGGGTTGGTGCTGATGTTACCAGCCAGAAGCAAAAAAATAAATTGTGATACATACGAGTTTACTTGTATTACCACAGTGTATACATATCATATCTATTGCAACAGCATGTCTATTACAACAACAACAACAGCATACAACAGTTTAGTTGTAATAATTGCTGAAGTGTTCATAGTCCTTCTCGCCCTTTTCTGAAAACTCGAGTAATATCTGCGTTCTTTCTTGCATTAATCACCAAGTTTTCTTCAAATTATATATTTTGTTCAAATACATTAATAATTTTACTGTTTTGATAATTATAAAATGTAGTGAAAGGCCATCTTTAAGAAATAACAAAAACTAGATATTAGCCACCCTACTATAGTTGCTTTAGAAAAGGTGTATTATTTTGGATGTGTGTATAAAAAGGGATAATTTGCTCTTGTAATTCTTGATGATTAACTTGCTCTTGTAATTCTTGATTCTTGTGTTTTTCCAAAATATGCACTTCTTTGGAGCTAATCTCCAAGGTTTATGTATTGTTTATGCTGACTTTTATTGACAAAAAAATCCCTAAATTCCACAAAAAAGGTCGATGTGTCATCATACTGCGTCTATGAGACACATTTATTCAAAACTTAAATTCCAGGATAATAATTATGTTGTTTTCCGGATTGCCCCCAAAAATCCCGCAGTTTGTCTGAATTTATGGTGTTACCTCACGTATAGTTACAACCCCCAAAAAACGGCAACAGATAGCAAATAAAGCAAGGTTGTCAGCACATCCTGTTGTGGATTTTTTTCATGTTTGTAATGAAAAAACATAATGAAATGTCCAGTCAATGAGGAGTGCAATTAATCATTTGGTGCTGTGACTAAAAAATGACTTTAGTTACCGGTACATTGTTTAACAGATTGCACAGATGACCAGCTTACCTGTTACAACAACTCTCGCTGCTATCCTAATCACTATTGGTGTGATGGTGATGTAGATTGTCCAGATGGTAGTGATGAGCTGCCTGGTTGTGGTGAGTATAATATAATAGTAGTCTCAACCAATTATATATACTGTCTACTGTCTATTGTAGCCTCCTAAATTTAGTTGATAGCTGTTTTGTACAACACACTGAAAACCATGACATTTAAAATCATATCAATATTGCATTATTACATTCTACGAATTAGTGGCCATCTTTGTAAATGAGGCAATTTAAAAAAAAACATTTCTGAGATAAATGAAACATGTTAAAATAAAATAATATACATGTTAAAAAAATGGGGATTAAAATTAGTAGTAGGCCTATCATCATTGTGTTTCAAATAATGGCCAAACCTCACACTAATTGAACACATTTCTGACTGTTGTTTCATCTCATAAATTTGTCTTCTATAACCTCAAAAAAGTCTGAAGAGATTCGCGTGGTGGAAAGTATTTTAAAACACTGTTTCTTAACCATACCCTTTCAACATAGTTGACTATTTTATGGTGGGATGAAGAGCCACGTTCTAGCAGTGTTATATTCGTATTTTAACAGAAAAATCGGCGCGATTTTATTATGGAGATTACGAGCGCTTTCCTGAAAGACCTCTATATTTTTTATTTTTATTTTTAATAGTCAGACGTAGCCTGTGAATAACAAAATATCTAACACTTCAAGGGACTGTCCCAGACTAAAATCATCAACAAATCAGTGATTTTATTTTGGCTTCCTTATATGACCATATGATGTAAACATGTGCATAGACTAAAGCTGCAAAAGTGTTTTAATTGTTGTGCTGCGCATTTATCAGTTGGGCTAGATATAAAGACGAAATTCCTGATTGCTTATTTTGGACAACCATGTCAAAAATAAGAAATACGGGAATTTCGTCTCTATACCTAGTCTAGCACAAAAATTTAAAAACTTTTGCAGTTCTAGTATATGGACATGCTTACATCATATAGTTATATTAAGAAGCCAAAATAAAATCACCGATTTTTTTTATGATTTCAGCCCTTACAGCCGTACAACTGTGATTATCTGACACTAAAGTGCTGTATTGACCTGACAATTTCAAACCTGAGTATAAGACAATTGCGATAGAGATTTAGTATTCTAATATTATCAAAACCATTCAATCCCACACTTATCAGGTCATTCAAGATTTAAGTCAAAATATTCCGCTACAATATACCGACACTGCTCCCTAATATACATGTACATGTCCAAGCATCCATACACTTTTAGAGACAGCTTTTAGAGACAGTGTGTATTACAGGTCTATCGTGTATATCCCCCCCCCCTCGATGAATTATATCAACAATAACAAAATTTATACAGTTCCGGATTGGATCCAAAAAAGTTTTACTCAAATGCTTTTGCAAACAAAAAACCCAAAAAGGCACAAAACATGATACTTATACATACATATGCCTGTGGATGAATATGGTTACAGCACTTGCAACAGTTATTACCATACCGGTATGCTTTCATCTACTCTAATGAATATTTGAAAGCCTATAGTAATTGAATCTTTGGATATTTACAGCATTGATATGTTTTTAAATTGTATTTTTTTCAGTATGAAGTCGGATTAGGTCTGGAGAATTTTAAAAATCGAGAGGATTAAAAATTGGAAAAATAACTAGGTGCTAAATTAACTATGCTAATGCTTAAGCTCCATTATGTCTCTCTCTATGTATTTTTTTATAGATCCACTCTATTTTCGACTTTCTGTTGACATTTTTCTTCGTCGTCCTCTGTTACAAAATAGTTGTTATTCTACTTTCTATGTGACGTGTTTTTGTCACGCCGCCTTCTGTTCTCTCCTGCTTTTCATTGCATGTTTCTTTAATTGTTTTAATTTGCGGTCATAGTTTAACTATTAATATACATGTTCTTTTTTCTTTGCTATTTTTTCTCAGTCTTTTTTAACTTTATGGTACACTCCTATCTCCCTTTTGTACTGTATGGTACACTCTCCCTTTGTCCGTCAGGCGATTTGCTCTACTGTTCTATTTATGTTTATTTTGTCAGTGGTGTTACAATATATATTCCGGTACTGTTTTTCTTTAATTTACCATACTGTGGTTGCATTCATTACTCTTTCTACCACATCTCATTCTTGTTTTCTACTATTTCCAGCAATTTGTTACCGTTTCTTTATCTGCGGAATTCCTAAGTTATATTCATATACATCATTGTTACACGAGACATCATGTTCTTTTCGTATTCTACTTCCTCTTATGTTTAAATAGTCATCTATCTTTATATAGCTTCTTCTGTGACACTCTGGCCATTTCGGGATAATTTCGAGTATGGGATACCATTAATGATCTGAAAATAATCCATGTAAAATTAAATGGCAAACGTATGTTTTGGATTCCATTGGTGCCATATAGGTAATTTTCCCTGCAGTATTATTATTTTCCAAAACCGATTCTAATATAAATTCGCTCATTTAAAAATGTCATATCAAAATATAATTGAATAAAATAATATGATAATATTGTGGATTAGACTTGCGTTCCAGCAGAAAGCTCGTAATATATGAAATAGAATAAAATAGTATGGCCTCAAACTGTGTTTCACAAAGTGCAATCTTTTTGCGCACATTTTATGAGAAAATGAAAAATCATTTCAATTATTGCATGAAACGAGAAGTGGGAACAATTTTGGCCGTCCGTCAGTCATCACTACGTTTTGACAAAAACGTAATCCCACTGCAGACTGAGGCATCAGATAATGATAACAGGAGGCAAAGAGTTTTAGTGCATACACTGATAATAAACACGAATACAAATGTATCACGATAAAATATTATGAAGACGATATTATTAAGAGTGAACAAAAATATGCGTGAATAAAATAGTGTAGCATAGTGTAACATAAATGTGTCAAATAAAATGACTTAATGATGCTCTTTGATTACACATTTGCAACGTTATTTGTTTTTATTTTATGTATTTATATATTATTATTATTATGTTATATACTATATTTTCTTAATAAATTCTGATGAAATGATTTCAATTTCTGGTCCACTCCCTTTTAATCAGACCTAATACATCGCACTGTACTACTTTCAGATTATTGTTGCGTAAAAAACTTAAAGTTTCTAGGAGATTGTCAATAGTTCTGAGCCATTTGTCTCAGCATCATATAAGAATACATGAATACATACATACATAGCCTTTTTAACATGGGTGATAAAAGCGGGAAATGTCATCATCGATTTCAATACTCTAATCAGATTTTTGATATGCTATACAGGACACATTGATGACAATAAAACAGTTGAGATAGTTCCCGTTGCAATTTGTGTGACATCATATCGTTTAAATACAGTACTATAGAGGATAAGTTACACTTGTAAAGCATATACATTATATACTATGCATTCCTTTTTCATGTTCATTCAACTGTTGGGATTTTATATTTGTCCTCCGCCCATTTGCAGATGGGCGAATAGCTCAACTTTCATCCGTGTGTCCGATTAAAACAAATACTCATGATTCCAAGACATCCACTGTTCACTGAATATGAGGGCTGTTCTTTCGTGTAACTTTAAAGATGCAAACTTTTTTGAAAAACTATAGTCTGCACTCAAATGATTGCACTAATCTTTTTCAATGAAATAATTATTGCAATTTACATTTATTTTAAAACTTAGTCAAGATTGTATTTATTACTGGTATGTATGAGGGGGTTGTTGCAATTATTTTTTTAAAACAATGAAAATATTTCTTACTCTTTGTCAAAGCCAAAGATAATGGGGGTAAGACTAATTAATGTGTGTGAGGGTGATCTTTAATAATAATATATATATTTCGCACTTGAAATCTAAAAATATACTGTAGTATTTATTTATTTATTTTACTTTTTTTATTATTGCAGTATTGCTGTAGAATATTTTGAATCTTTTTGACGGGTTGGGGCAAATTGAAAATCAGTTTAATTTCTCCAATCTCTTTTTGGAGTTTAGGCAATTTGAAAAAAAAATAAACTTACTCTGCCAATCTCTATGGCTAACTATCAAGCCTACCACTCTTCCGAATTAAATATTATATTATTTTTTTCAATTGTACAGGGGTTCATAGGTAGCAATCTCGTAATTGGCCAGATCTGGACCATTTGGTTCAATTATAGATACAAATAATTAAATAAAGAATAATTATTTGATGGTTGGTGGAGGACAGTGGTGGTCAAATAAAATAATGGGTTATTTTCTAATTGTGATTTTAGGTTTTGAGAAGGCTGAAATTAATATTCGTATCTGATCCTGTGAACTGTGAAAAGTCCCAATAATCAATACTTCAACAATTTTGCAGAGTGTTTAGATTCACAATTTTCATGTGGGTCATATTGTATTCCACGAGATCGTGTATGTGATGAAAGGGTAGATTGTCCTACTTCAGGCCTCGATGAAATATACTGTGGTAAGTTTGTAAACGACTGATTAGATGTATTTATATCTATATGATATACAGAAATGTGTATATAGTTTAGTTATATAATAATAGTTATATATATATATATATATATATATAGTAATGTTATTATGTACATATCATCATGGTTTTCTTGTGTAGAATGTCAAGGATTTCAATGTGGTGATGGAACGTGTATGAGCTATGACTACAAGTGTGATGGATATATAGAATGTGATGATTCTAGTGACGAAAGCATATGTCCTGACACCAGTAAGTAGCTAATATTATATATATCCCAAAATTAGGAACTCTAATTTGAATATCCATTACCATAAACAGTCACTCGAATGTATTTTTTGTCTTTCTTTATGTACCACTTTAAATGGAGCGTGCAATCAAATGAAGGTAGTACTCTTTAGCTATACTTTTATAATTATTCGGATATATGCATATGAACATCTAGATATACATGTATAAAAAATGATTTTTATCGCTGTTTCAGCATACTGCTCAAGTGGTTTCCGGTGTAATAATGGTCGTTGTATCTCGACTTACAGAATATGTAACCACATAGATGAATGTGGTGATAACTCTGATGAAATCAATTGTGGTCAGTTTTGTGATAAACTGGGAGTAAATTATGTACTCATTGCGCTTATTTCCACGCTCCTGGTGACAATTATAGCCCTTGCTTCGCATCGGGCGTTATACAATACTATTAACGATTATATTGCCACTGTTATATTATGGTAAAAACAATAACAAGAGTTTTCCATATTATACATCGTAGCGATGTCATTATTTTATTTGGCTGCATCCATTACCTTTAGTAAATGGTTAAGTTAACATAATCATGATAATGACAAAAATGTATTTTAAACAATCTTTCACACACTATAATTCCAACCATGTCCCGGGTTGTCACCCACGTGTTGTTGTGTTTTGTAGAATGTGGATCGGAAGAGTTTGAATGTAACGATGGCTCGTGTATATTTGAGAAAGCGGTGTGTGATTTTATAGCAGATTGTCCAGATGGGGAGGATGAACTATCATGTGGTGAGTGTAAATTGGTTTAGGTCACTTTACGTCGCTCAGCAAAAGCATGGCAAGATTGAAGTATTTGAACAGTTTGGGGCACTGTATATACACAAACTCAATGACAAACATCTACAACCGGACCAAATGAGCTATTGACAGGACTTACTTAGGCTAACAATTTTACAAACTCTACCCAGAAAACAGGACAGTTGCACATATGTTTGGCTAATGTTGGCCCAGCGTTGTAGACGTTGTACTTTGCTTCAACTTTTGCTGTATCTTTTAATTAATATCACGTATATATAGTGTATTTACCTACATGTGTTTCCCAGCCTTATCAGCTCCGTTAAGTCGTCCACTGACCATCTTGACCATCCGGTCTGACAGTCAGACCACTTGTCTGACCTTGACAACAGGTGTGCCTGAAAGCTGTACGAAAAAGGGGTGCGAGCAACATGAATATTCATTATGACGTCACCGGTTTACTGTCTGCAGTGTGGAAGGTCACACTCAGGTCAACTTGTCCGGGTTGTCTGAGTTGGCCATGGAGGGCGGGGTTGTACAGACTACTCATAACACATATGCGTGATATCAAGGAGTCTGTCGGCAGCAGACAAATTAATAGATTAAGATGCCACTGAAAAGCCTTTTTCAGTAGGCTATTGGACCTGTCATCAGACAGTGAGATGGACAGACATACATTATGGTACACTGACATAAATACTGAAATACTAGCAGTAATGGTCTGTCGCTCGACATATAATTAGATACTGCTATGTTCACTTAGGGTGTATCTTTACAAACAGCATCACGTAATATTGATTAGACTTAGGGAAGTGAGTTACGAGCAGGTGACAATTTAATAACAAAGCACAAAAAAATCAGTTTAGTCTAGTATGTTGTCTGGTGGATTGTGTACATTTCGTCGCCTCGGAGCTAAAGGATCCTATCTGCCACTCTGACGAGTGTCAGATAGGATCCTTTAGCTCCGAGGCGACGATATGTCCACAAGCATGCACATTTGCACAATTATAATTGTTTGACTGGCTGAATTCAATTCTGTCTGGAGGCTGAGCCATTCTCAATGTTGATGCCATATTTGGCAATATTTGATGAACTGTGTTCATAATTCCATGTAAATTGTAATGGACCACACAAACTCTGCTGGCTGGCTACATGGGCATGTGTCAGACAGACCCATAATTGCCTGCTAGATGTAGTAAGGGAGATTTATTTCGCCAATTCGGCATCAGCACAACGTGATCTCATGAGCAGTGAAGTAAAAGCGCTATGTCCGTGCATGATGGTGTATGTGGTATATATGAAAACCCACGTTTAATGATCCAGTCGGTCCAAACTGCTCTATATGGGCTGAGGATATGTAGGATGTACGCGCTGGCCGTAGGCCTACACTGTAAGCTCAAGCACAGTACCCATCTTAAATAAGCCAGCTCTATTCATAATACGTAACACGAGTTTGTTCTGTAATTTTTTGATATGGCTGAAAATTTAGGTAATCCTTGACAATGGCGAAGCCTTATTAGTCCAGGCCCTGCCATAAAGTCCCGTATACATCTCCTTAGGTATAGATTGTGACAATTGATTTGAATATAGGATACCTCTAGCGTCAATAATCTACTAGGTGTTTTTTTTTCAATTTACAGCGAATCTCAGAAATCGGCTATTTTCCAAGATGGCCGCCATTTTGCCAAGGTCAAACATTTAATTGATATAACTTTTCACAGAATAGGCGCAGCTTCATAATTTTGGTGTCTACTATAGGGTTTTCAGGTATGCCCGATCTAGTGGTGTGATCAGAAATTACTTTAGACATTGCATTGTGGGTAAAATCCAAGATGGCCGCCATTTAGCTAAGGTCAAACATTAAATTGATATCATTTCCAGCACAATAAAGATAGATTCATGTTTTTTGTGTCTATTATGGGGTTTTCAGGTAAGCCCGACACAGTGGCGTTGTCAGAAAATATTTTTGACATTGCATTGTGGGTAAAAAATCCAAGATGGCTGCCATTTGTCCAAGGTCAAACAACAAATTGATATCATTTTCGACATAAAAGAGGCAAATTCGTGTTTTTGGTGTCCTGTGGGTTTTCACTATGAAGGACATAGTGGTGTTGTTTTAGACATTGCATTGTGGGTAACAATCCAATATGGCCGCCATTTGTCCAAGGACAAACAATATATTGACATTATTTTGGATAGAATAGACAAATATCAGTGATTTTAGTGTCCAGTATGGTGTTTTAATCTGTGGCATTATTCGAAATAATTTCGGACACTGTTTACATAATGAAAATATATGGCTGATAGCTATTGAGATATAGTTATGGCTATAACTGGTCATAAATGGTTCAAGGTGCCCAAAATTATGGCTATATACGCATAGCCTAGCCTACAGCAGGTGAGAGAGGCAGACGTTGTCGCATGGCTTGATCAGCTGTATAATCTTGAAGAAAATATGCATGCCAGTTTTGTAAAAAAACTGACACTTCATAGAAAAACATTACCAAGCAAATATTCAGAAGACATAAAGCGACCCACACATTTAACCCTTTAACCGCCGGTGCCGCATATATTCGGGTTTCCATTTTTTATTAGCACATTAAGTACCATCTTTTAAACATGTTAAAGATAAAATGTGACATGAATTAGTAATATTTGAAAAAAGTTGACCTTCAATTTGACAAATCTGAATAATTTGCACTCACTTGAAGTTGTGTCTCGCTGACGCGATTCACAACTTCAAATCGGTGAAAATTCAGATTGAATAATTTGGCGGTTAAATGGCTAAGACACAACACGCTAATGGCCTATACAAATCTGTGTTTGCGCTTAATTTGGCACTCCTGAAATGAAGAATACACGTGCTATATAAATGCTAATTAGACGAATCTGTGTATGGATTGCAATATGTAAGCATACATCCGGACAGTTTTTACTGCCTAGATGTATTATGACTGCAAATCTGCAATGGTTTTGCAAATAAGAAAACGTTTTGATATTTAAAATTTCTGGTGATTACAAAAACATTTTGATCAATCGGTTATGTCCCATTGATATCTGCTAAAAAAAAGATAGCACAATAAACATAGCATGTTTGCCGGTTCGGAAACATACGTAATTATATATTGGTTATTTTTTTCCAGCTTTTTTGTTTATGAAGTTTTGATACAACGTGCAGATGCGTGGCATATAAATTGATCGTTATATTATTCTGTTATATTTCCACTGAACTTTGCTATCACCCTTTGCCTTCCCAAATTTATTATCATCTAAATAACATCTGTCCATGATTGGTTATTTAACAACTGCTGAAGAACTGAATGAATTAACTATAAATATATTAAAATCACACAGCTGTTGTAATTTGGGAACATGCGTTTTAATTTATACCAATTTAAACGTGACATGGATTTGTAGAATTGACGGACATATGTCATTTATTGTTGCAATGTATGTGCACAGTTATACAATGAATACTGAGCTAAGACAACACCATTGTTATTTTTAAGTAGCTCGTCTATTTTTAAGTAGTTCGTCTAAGGTGGTAATGCATTGTAGTGTCGGAGGTCAAATCGGTAGACTGGTACATCCCGCAAAAAGGTGGTGAATGTTGCATAGCTCGTCTGTTGATACCTAGCAATAGAAATTCACGCTAGCAGACCACTGTTCGGGAAGTGATTCGAAGAGTGCGCGTACATGTATGCCGGCCGGCCCCCGGGCGGCGAGTCGGATGCTCTTCTGTTACAAACCACCTGTTGTTGAATTTACTCTATCTAGTCTAAATAACGGCAGCTTAACACAAATTGTTTGTCATCAGAAATAAAATGTTATAGTATATTAAACTTGATAATTTTATATGACACATTATTATTTCAGGATCATGTCTGGTAAATGAGCATACATGTATCGGTTATACCAGTTGTTATACAGAGAGTCAGAGATGTGATGGAATCACAGATTGCCCTTATGGAGACGATGAACGTAACTGTGGTAAGATCAGTTTGAACTGTCATAAGATGTGTATGATTTGGAATGTTTGCAATTTTAGTAAATTAAGTTTCGTAATTTCAGTGTATTTAAAATAAATTGAAAACGTATGCAAAAGATTGTATTCAGTATTTTCAAAAATTATCAAATGAATTTGTTGTATTTCTAAATTAAGGCCAGACAATTTAAGTATATTTTAGAACAAATTGCAAACGTATTCAAAAGATTAAATTCGACAATTTCAATATTAATCAAATTGATTGGTTGTATTTGTAAATTTTTGTTAGACAATTTCTGTAGAAGAAATTGTGAACATATCCAAAATATTGACAACATTTTCAATATTAATCAAATCAATGTGTTGTATTTGTCAATATTTACCATATTGTAACAATAACAAACATGTTTTTTGCCAAAACATTTGGTGAGGCCATTTCGATATATATATTGATTTCAGTTGCTTTGTTATCCAACAATGGAGGCAACAAAGAAGGAAGACTTGCTGCTAAAATGTCAAGAATTACCTACTATGGAATCTGTTCAGATAGCTGGACAGATGAGCTGTCTAGACAAGCGTGCATCAACATGGGATTTAGGTTAGTACAGGTATCATATCTTTAACATGTTTAAACGTAATAATTTTCAAGCATTACTTAATTAGTTGGAGGTCCATTTGTTTCACCGGTATATCGGTGTGTGCGTCAGCGTGAGCATCACCGTGAGTTCGAAAATCATTCGATTGCCATTATGTTTTAGATTCAACACCATACTTCATAATCACGATAATTATCAGAAAACAACTTTCATATACTTAATAATACATCTAGTTAATATTATATCCGTGATTTTTGTGTTTAAGTCGTGAAGGGGTGGTAAAAACTACATTCGTGTCTGCTGAAGAGGGACCATTTCTGAAAGCGAAAATGAATGTGTCAACACATGGATACATATTACAAAATGTAGAAATAGGGTAAGTTTATAATACACACCACTTTATTAAACTATCAATGGACATGTATCAATTGATACCATGGTTGTATTAACATAGTTCATAGTTCGTTTATTCAGCTTAATATTGAGGTATAGCATAATAATTAAGTGCGTATATGTTATATATATATATACGTAAGCACAGGGGAAATTTAAAATATTCCAACATTAGTATACGTAGTACATGTGAACAATGTATTGTTAATGTTGAGTGTTTATTTGCAGTGATTGTCTTTCTGATGAAGTGGTATCAGTAAGCTGTCAGAGATCAGGTGAATACATTTACCATTTATATGATGTGAACCCATTGGAAAAATCTACTTCACTTGACATATAAATAATCAGTGGGAGAAAGATGCAGTATAATTTACACATATCTGTAAATACGATTTTGTAATAGGGCTTACTATTTTCAAGGAAATGGTGATTATGGATACAGAAGGATGTTGAAACGGGTGGGGTGACAAGCGGCAACCGTCACATCAATCATATCTAAATAAAAGTATACAGTTGATAATATATAAAACTTGACAAAAGAACCAGATTTACATCTAGTATCAGAAACTATTTGTATATTTATTACAAAATCTGCCAAATGATCCATGGACGTGTGGTTTTGGCTTATTTATATGTCCGGCCGCTCAGTTAAATACATGTTTATTATTAAATTCACTCATACATGAAAGTCCCGACTATTTACACCTCGAAGTAAATGCAATCATTTATAGTCGAGGAGCTTATTAGGTGTATGATGCTAAGCCATCCACCCAGATGTCTCAAGGGCTTCCCAAATAGAAATAAAAAAACATGTTGGCATTCTGAAATATGAGGGGGAAATGGGGGGGGGGGTATATAAGAAAACGATAACATTTTCCTAGAATGACTTTGAGAATGTGCATCAAAAAATGCTATCACATGATACAATATATATAGTCTGGGAGGGAGCCAAGTTTCAAAAGACCACTAGTTTTTTAGTTTGCTTGACACAAAAAGTGGTAGATATATTTATGTGTCAGAGGAATATATTCAGAACATTGTTAGGGTGGGTGTAGAAGTTTCCAGATGAAGCAAAGTACTTAAAATGAGGGATGTTCAAGGGTACCCTTGAGCCCCGAAGACTGTACATTTTTAACCCCAGGTTATTAATAAATCCAAACCACAATTAACAATGTTTAAATCAATGTCGATCCTATTGATCTTTCATTAAAGATAAGATGATAAATTATTAGAGTTTTGATTTTTTTCACAGAACGTAAGTCAACCCTTAGATCGCTGAAAGTCAGTATTAAAAAACTTAACACAATTCATAGAATGTAATTTTGCCGTTTCCTGTACATTTGTATGATTATGATGATGCCAGTGTCTGTTGACTTAATTTGGTACATCGGGCATATGTTACCACTGTATCCAATTAGAATAATCCCACATTGTTGTATGAATGAATTAAGAGGTCAAAAGAGTGGATGGGGTACTCTCACTAGTTACATTTTTTCGACACCTTATCATAACACAATCCTCATTGCTATAGGTATAAACAATTTTAATACCACTCTGGCCACATTTGTTCCTGGAATATATTCAGGATGAACATATGTGAAGTTTAGATTTTTTTGTTAAGCGTAAACCCACTTTTAGAGCGCTGAAAGTCAAAATTAAAAAAACTTAACACAGTTAGTGGTGTGTAACGTTTCTGTTTCCTGTACATTTGTATGATTAAGAGCATTCTAATGTCTGCTAACATCAGTTGATACATCTGTCATCTGGTACCTCTATATCAAAATATAAAAAGCTACCTTGTTGCATATAGGACTTATGAGGTCAAAAGCCCAGACGAAGTAATCTCACTAGTTACATTTTTAGGCTCTTGTAGTAACAAAATTCTATTTTTATAGTATTAAACAGCTTTTATACCAAGGTTGTCACGTTTTTTCATTCAATACATTCAGGGCGGAACATATATGAAGTTAAGATATTTTTGACGATATAAATTTAACCTTAGAGGTCAATAGCTGCTGGGGTGTTACAATATTTTCACTGTTCACCAATACGTTATATTTCCGTTCCATCATTGTGTAGTTGTACGGATATGCGCATTGTATCTTGTGTTTGTTGGATTTGCAGCAGCATACATTTGATATACCTATGTGTCTTATGGGAAACCATGACCTGTTACCTTGAGGGTGTATGACGTCAAAAGTCGGGATGGAGTACCCTCTCAACTACGTTAAATACGCATCAGTATAGTATAGGAGTTAGCCTTCAAGAGATCAGTGGTGTAACCATAAAAGGAAATGAGGGGGGGGGGGGTGTAGGCTAATCTAGTACCTTTTCCTCCATGTATAGGGAGCATTATACCTCTTCTGATATAAATATGTTTTGCTGGTGTATGCCTGATAACCAATATGCTGTCATCATACCTTCGCTTTTTTACTTTTTTATCAGTATGTAGCTTTAATATCTTGTAAATATGATGTCTGAAAGCACTAGTTGCTTTACGGAACCTATCTATGTCAATAAATGCTACCTTGAAAGTTTATCACGAGCAACGTCTTGACACGTTAACGTTATGAAAAGTCAGTGATTGTTGGCCCCATGTATCATGTATTTGCTGCTGGTGAGGAAGGACTTTCAAATTTAGCAGACTTTTTAAGCTGAGAGCTAACTGGATGTCTCCATTATGTGTTCACAGTATCATATATTTTGCAAATGCTAGCAAGTACATATACGTATAACTAGAAACAAATATATAAATACCTCGTAAAATGCAATTTGCTAGCATGACCAAATTTTATCATGTACTATTTAAGTATGAATATTTTTTTTTTAAAGTAACAAAACATCATCCAAAATATTACATTTCAGCACTTCAAATTATCAGTTGTTTTGTTATAATCTATAATTATTTATTTATCATTTAGTATTCCAAGACACAGATAACAATGCAGTTATATGACACAGCCAAACCCCACATAAACGCATTTTGATGGGTTTGTTATGAACAGGTCATAAAATAACCTTACATACAGCCTTCCCTTTGCAGGCATATTATCCAACCATGTGTCTTTTGTCCATTCCAGCAAGCCATCATATTTTATAGACGTCAACGAGCCTCATAATGCCCATTCAAACCAAGGAATCTAGATTCCCTGGTCAAACCTATCAGTGGGCCAGATCTGCATCTGTTACAATTGACACCCCTTCTAATAAAATAACGGAAATATTGCTAACAATCTAAGTATATCAGCATGTGGTCCCGCACAATCCACAAGACATTACTGAGAAAAAAACAAATTTGTATGTCACCTTGTGGTGAATAATGAATTTATCACACGTTCGATCAGTGCTCAAGCTGTATTATTTTTTTTGATTTATTGAATGTCAGCGCTTCAAGGGTGTGTTTAAAAAAATTAAAACTACACACATGTTTCGTCCCGGATGTCTTCAATGACAAAGTGTGAGAAATGCGGTATCAAAGCTGTTTATAACTATAAAAAGTAGGAATATGTTATTACATGGGGTCAAAAAAATGTTACTTGTGAGAGTATACCCCGCCCGTTTTTTTTTATGCAACAAGGTAGGGTTTTTCTAACTTGTTATAATGGAACCAGATGACTGATATACCAAGTGAAGTCGACAGACATTAACATGATCATAATCATACAAATGTAGAGCAAACCGAAAAGTTACATTCTACGAACTTTGTGAATTTGTTTGGAAATATTGACTTTTAGCACTCTAAGGGTGGGTTCATGTTTTCTGAAAAAAAATTAACACTTTACCTATGTTTCGTCCTGAATATAATCAATTACAAAATATGGCATTACTGTTGCAAAAATGTGTAAAAATATCCTCTGGTTATTTTTCATTGCTCTATCCTAAAGTCAGGCAAGTGAAATGTTATAATTTTCTTATATACCTCATCCCCCCCCCCCACACACACACACACATATTTCAGACTGCCAACATGTTTTTTTAATGTTATTTAGGATCTCCTTGAGACATTTGGATGGGTGGCTTAGCATCATACAAAAATTCGCACGGGACCTTATTTCTGTGGACATGGTCCCTGACTATTACTTGGATATGAAACAGAATAAAAAATTCACATCTGGAGTATTTCTCACAAATTTGTGTACTACATGTATATGGTGTCTTTTCCCAACTGATAATGTCATTTCAGTAACTAAGTTGTCTATATTACAATATGTAATAATTATGTATTAACTTGCTGTAGCTCAAGAGCAAAAGCGATTTATAATCCCCTTAACGACAACCCAACAACTTCAGATGTTTAAACAAATAAATAAATACATAGAAACAATATTATTGTAATTTGAAGCTATGCTACAATTATGTTAATATAGATATAGATAAACTCCCTTCGCTATTAGGGTTTTAACATGTTTCTCTTACATTAAATTGCATGTTATTGCACATTAAATAAGAACTGAAGTGATTTCAATTAGCACAATAATAGAACTGTATATAACAATAATCTATGAAATTTGATTAATTCCTTATACCATTATTAGTTATTAGAAAAAATAAGGAATGAAAATATAAACTTTCTCTGCGATGCGTGAAGTTTCACTCCATGCGTTGCTGAAGCACAAGGGAACCAACCAACAAGGAAGTCATTTTCTGTAAAATAAACTTGAAACTTGAGAAGCTGTGTTAATCCGGGAAATATAATGAGAGTTGATTGCATGGGATGCCTATTAGAATAGTTGCTTGAACATGTACTCTAAAGAACATTTTTGTGATTGTGCTGATGATAGCGTGAAAATAGAAAATATGTGATTTTGAAGGTCAATTTTTTGTTTGGCTAATTTGAAGGTGAAGGACATCAAATATAGAATGTTATTCGAGTCGCATTCGGAACACCTTAATTATGCAAAAACAAGTGGAAAAACAATTCTACACTTAAATACCGAGCAAAGTTTAATGTTTCAGATTTAATTTCCAGATAAATGCACACATTTTCATAAAAGACTGCAATATAATCTTCCATAAATGAATGTATGACAATTATGCATCTAAATATCACTCAGTTTCGAGCATTATACATGTCTGGGATCAGAAAACATAGGCCGGATATAGATATGACCAATAATTGTGTTGTATCAAGCCTTTTTCAATTGACCATGTTGACTTGTTTGTTTTGTCGTTGATCCTAATTATTTTGTAATACTAATTATGTTTCAACGTCTGTAGAGATATGACTATTTACTCTACGGCAACGTGGAATACATCATCAGAACAGAAATGTTATTCTGTTATTAGGCATATTACACGTGTTGATTGGTAAATTATAACAACAGCGGCAGACGCTTACCAAACACAACCCCTAAATATAGATATGTTTTGGGGTACCCCCATATAAGCATATTTATAATATGAAAAACGCATGATGCGTCAACGGAAACCACGTTTTCCCTAAGCCTGATACCCCAAAGGACAATAAAAAAATGGTTTCTCCTAAAAATGTTACTAGTCCAGTCATTTTTCGGATGACCTCAAAATAATTGCAACAGAAGGTTTTTCACTGCAGAACGTCTTATTAGTATCCGTAGAATGACATATCAAAACTTTACTCTGATAGAGGAACGGGAAATATATTTTTTTGAGGTACAAAGAAAGGTGTCGTTTTTCGTATTTTCTTGTGTAATTTTAGATTTACCGCAAATCAACAAGTGGTCATTGAAGACCCAATTTTGGTAACTAAACCTATTTTTCGCCTTTTCATAGTAATCACACCATGCCAGATACATTTAAGAGATATAAATAAGAAAAAATGAGAGAAATTTTCTAAATTTTATTTGAAAATTTGTGTAATACTAACTTATTTGAAAGGGATTTTCTCAGATATAAAAACTTAAAATTAGGCCTACACACAGACCTTTTAGTCCAATAATTCTCTGGCTATTTTCTGGATAACCACAAACAAAATACAACGTTTATTTTAACGGCATATATCTGGTTTAAGTCTGTAGTGTCGTAAGTAATACTCCAATACGGAAAGATGAACTTTGTTATCTGGCGGTTTTTAAAATGGTCGTGTTTCATACACAAAACAGTTTTTCAACTTTTGATGTGATTTGTATTTTTTCCAGATGTCTTGAATAAATAAAATAACGTGTCACAACATTTTTCGATCATTTAATTTATTTAATTTATTTATTATTTATTTATTATCATTTATTTTCATTGATTTAAAATTGAGATCAATATTTTTTCATAGTTATTAAAAACTAAAAAACACAATTTATTCGTCTTCGGACTCTGAGTCTTTATCTCTATTTAGAGGAGACGCCGAATTTAAACAGCTGATGGCTTTGCAATAGCACCTGATTATCTTCATTAATTTCATGGGTACAGGTGGCAGATAAGTCAGGATGAGTAGCATTCTCCCTTCCTTAATCTTTCAGCCCCATTCTTGCGCAGCCTTTCAGGCTGACCATGTACAGTCTGACTGCTTATTTTTCACAAAATTGCATATAGCGTAGTGCGTCAAGAGCTTCATTTGGCTTTCCATTATACAGAGAAACAAAAAAAAAACCCTGACCACTCCAATACTGTTGTTCCTGTTGTCAAAGTCCCTGGCTTCTGAAGCACTGTTTCTCCTTCTGCTACCAACCTCCCTCGCCCCTCCAGCACTGGTTCTCACGTTGTAAACAACCTCCCTGGTACCTCCAGCACTGTTGCTCCTGTTGTTAACAGCCTCTCTGGCCCCTCCAGTACTGTCGCTCCTGTTGTTAGCAGCCTCACCGGCCCCTCCAAGGCTATTTCTCTTGTCCTCCAATACTGTTTATCTTGTTGTTAACAGCCTCCCTGGCCTATCCAATTGTGTTGCTCCTGTTGTTTACAGTTTCTCTGGCACCTCCAGTCCTGTTCCTCCTGTTGTTAGCAGCCTCCCTGGCTCCTCGAATACTGTTGCTCCTGTTTTTAACAGCCTCTCTGTCCACCACAGCCCTGTTGCTCCTGCTAGTAACAGCTCATTAGCCCTTGAAATACTGTTGTTCCTGGTGTCAAAGTCCCTCGCCCCTCCAGCACTGATTATCAGGTTGTAAACAACCTCCCTGGTCCCTCCAGCACTATTGCCCTGGTCCCTCAGCACTATTGCTCCTGTTATTAACAGCCTTTCTGGCCCGTCCAGCACTGTTGCTCGTGCTACTAACAGCCTCTCCGGCATTGTTTTTCCTATTGTTAACAGCCTCTCTGGCCCCTCCAGCACTGTTGTTCCTGTTTTTAACAGCCTTGCTGGCCCCTCCAGGACTGTTGTTCCTGTTGTTAACAGCCTCACTGGCACCTCCAAGACTGTTTCTCTCTTCCTCCACTATTGTTTATCCTGTTGTTATCAGCCTCCCTGGCTCATCCAATTATGTTGCTCCTGTTGTTAACAGCTTCTCTGCCCTCCCCCGCTATGTTCCTCGTGTTGTTAGCAGCTTCTCCGGCTCCTCCAATAACGTTGCTCCTGTTGTTAACAGCCTCTCTGTCCCCCCCCCCCCTCAGCCCTGTTGCTCCCATTGTTAGCAGCCTCCCTGGCTCTTCCAATACTGTTGCGCTTGTTGTTAACAGCCTCTCTGCCCCCCCCCCCCCAACCCTGTTGCTCGTGCTGTTAACAACCTCTATTCCCCTCCAGCACCTTTCATCATGTTGTCTCCCTGACCCCTTCAGCACTGTTGCTCCTGTTGTTAGCAGCCTTCATGGCCCTCTCTAATGCTGTTGCTCCTGTTGTTAACAGCTCTCTGGCCCCTCCAATGCTGTTGCTCCTTTGTTAACAACCTCCATGACCCCTCCAATAATGTTGCTCCTGTTGTTAACAGCCTTTCTGGCCCCTCAGCCCTGTTTCTACTGACATTGTTATTAGCCTTTATGGCTCCTCCAATACTGTTGCTCCTATTGTTGACAGCCTCCCTGGCCCCTCAAATGCTGTTGCTCCTGTTGTTAACAGCATCGCTGGCCCGTCCAGCCCTGTTTCTGCTGTTGTTAACAGTCACTCTGACCCCAGCACTGTTGCTCCTGTTTTTAACATCCTCCCTTGCCCCAACCGCACTGTTTCTCCTGCTGTGAACAGCCTCCCTGGCCCCTCCAATACTGTTGCTCCTCTTGTTAACAGCTCTCTCGCCCCTCCAATGTTGTTGCCCCTGTTTTTAACAGCCTCTCATTCCCCTCTGTCGCACTGCTACTCAATGTTGTTAACAACCTCTCTGGTTCCTCCAACACTGCCAGGTATACCAAGCATGGGGATTGTCAGATAGTTAAAAATAATGCATCAAAATGTTTTTATATCTCTAGCTCGTTTTCAATTTTTGAATAATATGTATGCTAAAAATAGCATATGTGGTAGAATATTTCTGGGCAATATCATTTTCCTAATTTGATCATATAATAAGCTACATAATTTACTTTTATTTGCCCGAACTAAGCCCGATCCAAGGTTGCAAATTCATCTGTAAGTTTCACTGGCCCAGAACGAAATTTAACTAACCCTTACCATAATTTAGCATACATTTCTAAGCAAAATCCACTAGCCCTTACACTATTGACGGCGATCTCCCCCATGGCTAAATGACGGCCCCATTGCCGAATTACATATATATCGTCTCCTTGGATATAAAAGTGTGTATCTGCCACTTTGTGAAGTGGCAGACACGCCCTTTTATATCCAAAGAGATGATATGTACAATTGTCTAAATATATCTGAATACTTAACTAGGCCTTGCTATCAAAAGTTCATAAATAACTGACTAAGAATTGCCTGAAAAAGCGGCTAATGATCATTCACCACGGTTAATCCGATTATTAGCCTACAGGGAAATTAAGTATTGCGACACATCAACCTGTGAAAATACATAAAAACATTCGGAAAAAAATGTAATCATAGGTAAATAAAAAATATTTATCTGAAAAACTGGACCCCCCCCTTCAAAAAAGCCCTCTTATAACCCTATTTGGTTCATCGAAAAAAATTTGCCCAGGTGGATTCGTGTTGCCAGGTATCTAAATTATCCAAATCAATAATACAATCAATTTGGGCATAAAAATCAAACAGGTAACCTAACTATTTGGGAGACATTTATCTGGACATTTATTTTGATCGCTATGGGCGCCCATCTCGGATATTACGTGACCTATATCTCGGACAACCTTGATTGTTTTTAATAAATAGTTAATAGGCCTACTTTTATATTCAGCTTGCAGAAATACCTAATTGAAAGCCACCACGTGATCTGATTCCATTTTGGAAAATGGCCGTTACACCTTTTTGGCCCGGGTTATGAAAATTCCACCTAGTAAAATATAAAACCTATAGGTATGTATTACTCTAATCAACAGTCAAACAATTCTTATGACTCATTGTATACAGGGTTATATGGCAGGGCCAGGAATAATAGTAGCACCTAGCATTGATAGTAGCAGCTTAGTAGGTGATACATTAAAATGAACTTTTTAGTTGGCCTACAAGACTGGTACTAACCTGCAGTTATTGTGATGTCACTAAACTAACATTATATAAGCATAGACCAACGTCATAGTTTATGTTGTTAGAGTCTAAATTAAATTATTATAATTTTGTCATATTAAATTGAAAAGGTATACACGTAGGTGTACCTTTAAGTTTTTATATCGAAGAAAATCTCTTTCAAATAAGTTAGTATTACACCAAATTTTAAGTAAAATTTAGAATATTTCTCTGATGTTTTCTCATTTGTATCTTTTAAAATTATCTGGTATGGTGCGATTATTACGCAGAGGCAAAGAATGGGCCTAGTAAAAAAAATTGTGTCTTCAGTGACCGCTAGTTGATTTGCGGTAAATGTAAAATGACACCAGATTATACAACAAACGACACCTTTCTTTGTACCTCAAAAAATATATTTCCCATTCCTCCATCGGAGTAAAGTTTTGATATGTCATTCTGTAGATACTAATAAGACGTTTTGCAGTGAAAAACCTTCTGTTGCAAATATTTTGAGGTATGTTGATAAAATGACTGGACTATACCCCAAAACCTATTTCTAGAGCATTTCTCAGATTCTGCCACCATTCAAAATACAGTAAGAATGCAGTCAAACCGTCAATAAATTAGTAATGATCCAATGTTTTGGACTTTGGTGTCAAGTCACTCTGGTCAGTCTGGCCGTCCCGAATCGGCAAATGGCCCGAATTACTTGTCAGTACATGGCCTGAATATTAATTATGTCGGGACATATTAGTACAACACACGTTGGATATTATCTAGGAAAGTGGCCCGACTTTGAATGATCTGACTGCTCTGTACTCTATTGCTTTGTTCTTGTTTTCAGAATGTGGACAGCGTCCACTGTTGCGTGATCAGGATGTTATTAGTACACCTTTTATCATTAACGGAGACATAGCTGAGGATGGGGCATGGCCCTGGCAGATAAGACTATATTTGAGCGGGGAATTCAACTGTGGCGGCACACTGCTTAATCATCACTGGATTCTCACAGCCGCTCACTGTGTCAACTAGTAAGATTAATTTCAATTCAAATATTCCGCGATTTAACGCGATGGGTCGTGAGTCAAAACAGCTGTCAATCGTTCCTTCAACTGCGACATAAACTGTGACTGTGATATTTTCACCCCGCATTTCTGCCCGTTAATACCATATACGGTCCCTTTTAAAGTATTTTACTGGTAGTTCATATAAATGCGAACATCTATCTAAAATAAAGGCAAGACACGGTTTTGATTTTTTATATTTCTAAAAAAAGTACCTTGAAGTATGCTGATTAACATATTAAAAACCTTTTGTAAAGAAAGGTGCTGTGATTTAGCTTAGTGTACAAATGTCAAAATACTTCGTCTATATGTATGACCGGATGAAAAAACCTGTGCCCACAGTCCCATATGTTTGGAACATTATTTGAGATAAATAACCACTTTATTTTTTAGCAGTTACTAGATGTTGTGGCCCATTTTCGTCAGAAGCAGGCCTCGTATATTATATTAACTACAGTATATTGACATGAGAAAAGTCATTTATTCCAGAATATCATATCCAGCTTATCATGGGTCCTAAATAACTAAAGCTGTCCAATATTTTGTGTAGATTTATAAGTACATTTTTTGTCAGATGTTGTCATGCGTTGGCAGTACCTCCCGAAGTGTTTGCTAGGTATACGATACATTGGGTCGGCGCTGGTTTTTAAATAAATAATAAATAATATAACTATGCTTAATTTATTTCTAATATATACATGCTCATTTTACTTTCGCTATATGTTTGCTTTTCCACTTGTATCACATGCTTTGTAATACTTATTCTCTTAATACTTGATCAAAAAAATAAAACTGTACATTTGGTTATCTTCGCGTGTTTGGATTTGTGATTTTGGGACTTTTCCTGAAGTCTTGAATTTGCAAATTATCAATTTCGATAATAGTAGCGCTATAATAATAATAATTTTCGCGAGATTCTTAAATTCGCGAATTTGCCCTCCTCGCGAGATTCGCGAAAATTAAAACCTGGCGAATATTACTAGATCTACAGTATAAACAAAAGTTCAGCTTTTGTCATATAATAGTCTATAAGTGGGAATACTCGGAAGCTATAGGTGCAATTGGATGACATATCATACAAATATTTAACGTAAAAAATGCGGTACAGATAATGGTAGATCTCTCGGATTTTATATTACCAAAGTCAATAACAGTGTATTTTTTAAGGTCTTCTATATTAACTCTCATACCTAAAATGATCTCACCTACATGCAAAACTATCCAGATATAAATTTTTGTCATTTCAAGATAAGCAATCTCTTTCTTTTCTTTCAGTTACGATGATTATAGAGCCTATCCACATCGTGTCACGGTTGACTTGGGATTGACAGACTCGTCTTTAAGAATTAATCCGAAATCCAGACGCTACACACCTCACACAATTGTCACACATCCGATCTGGGATCCCTATCTAGGATTTGCCGCTGATGTAGCTCTTCTCTATATTGAGGATTACATAGACTTCACAGATGAGATACAGCCAGCCTGTCTACCAGACTCTATGGATCAGTATTCTGAACAGATTGAGTGTTATATCACAGGCTGGGGAGCTCTCGATGGAGAAAGCAGTGAGTTCTACTTATTTGATTGTTTGAATATAACTTTGTTTTAAACATGTTGAATGACACATCTTTAATCCAGTACTATGCCTAATACTTTTTTATGTTGATACAGTGAAGTTGATTAATAATTACACCTCATGATATTATTTTATAATCATCTCAACTTTTAAAAATACTGCCGATACATCGATTTGTACAAGTGACCTGTTACACTGACAACTTTTTCTGTCAGTGGGCTTTAAGGGGGTAATTACACTTATCACAAACCACCACCAGTATAGCCCTAACTATCAGAAACACAGGTATGTATTATTATCTTAACGTGATGAATTATAGGCCTAACTTCAAATTGTGTAGATCATAATTTAGGTACTGTAGGTACTATACCAGTATGCGATGGTATTATACTAAAATGTGTATAGCATGCCATCTAATATTGTTTGGATGCAATGCCACAAAATTTGAATCAAGTCTAACGCTTCACGGTTTTGTTCGGCCAGTGGTGACTCGTTTTAGCAAAGCAGATGACATCTTGCTCTAGCCGGCCCATTTTGGAAGCGTAAAAGCAATTCATCAATGCTGATATTTTCAGAGATGCCAGCCTGTTTGAAGGCTTCATTCAAGTCGTCGAAAAGAGGACGAGCCTAAACAGTATCGATTCATGGACCGTTTTGTATCATCATCGAAATGGAGATCTCTCATTATTTCCTCAAAATGTATTGCGTCTCATTAAATTAAAAAGTAACGTGTCATGCACAACAGTAGCCCCAGGTAGGGCTCCCGAGTCGGGCGATAGCCCGCGAGCGAGCGGCGGCTTCACATGTGGAGCTAGCACAACAGTTGAATCTGCCCATTAGAGCCGACGGTATGGCAGGCGACGGAAGTATTATACCTAATATGTTAAAACTTCCGACATATACATGTTCAGGTTGTGCAGGTTTTGCTGAGAGTATGCAGATTGCTCTGCCTCAATATGGTATTCACCAAAGTAGGTGGAAACAAGAAACCTGCCGCGAGGGTTTGCGGAACCCCCGCGGGTAACTTCCCCTTAGCCTTGCGGGACGAGTAAATTTTAACCTAGCAATTCAAGTATATACATGTATAAATGGATTGAGTAGTCAAGGTTTAGAGAATATATTTACACATTGTAATGAAATTCACAGTCATAGCACGAGATCTGCTGACAATTTGCAGCTATAGTGTAGACCAACCCAGAAGCTTTTCACCAAGAGGCGCTAATGTCTGGAACAATATTCCTGCAGCCGTTCGCTTAACCAAGTCACTTTCCAAATTTAAAGAGAATTATCTATCCTATTATTTCAATAACAAGACTATGTAGAGCAATATGTTGATGTTTTTTTATATAAAAAGTATACATATATATTATTATATATTATATTATACATTATATGTTCAGCATTGTTTGATGTACGAATAGATTATTCATGCTAATGTATGTACACATTAATAAATTGTGTACGCCTTAAACCAGATTTATGAAACGTATTTTTTATGCATATTTGTCTGTTTGTATGTGTATGTATTCTGGCGGAATATAAGTATATAAATAAATACATAATATATATGTATTATGTGTACATATATATGAACATATATGTGTGTGTATGGCTACTCATGTAGGCATGTACATGTATGTATGTATTATATATATGTATTGTATTTTGAATGTTATATGTTTATATAACACTCTCAACTTGTATCACGTTATATTATAGTTGCCTGTTTCATTAACATTTTCGTCTATTTAACTTTGCTTATAACCCAACCGTTCTCATAATTCAAACTTTATATGTGTACATTATAAAAAACATAGATCTGTATGTATATATTATGAGGGCACATTGCAAATTAGTGCTATAGCGCTAAATGTTATACCCTCTGGAAATAAAGTTTATTTGATTTGATTTGATTTGATTTGATTTGATTTGGTGAGGGCAGATACAACACGGGTTTGTGCGGGCCGCGGGTAGCCCTGGCGAGGGCCCGTGCGGGCCGCGGGTAGCCCTAGCGCAGGCCCGTGTGCGTGGGCCTAGAAATGTGTTGTGGTGGTCATATGCATGGGTAAAACACAGATCGACCCACTTTCTCAGATGTGTGAACACATATGCCTCCTTTTGACGCTGTACCAACATTGTACCAACATAAGATGAAAGTGTCGCTCAACATTGTCAGACGCTTCCCTGCTGCTTCGTTAAATGTATCCCTTTTTCCCCATTTAGTACCACTTGACTATTGCTCCCTTGTTTTATCTAAATTATTATATCTGCGTAGAAGCTATAAATTAACAAAATAGATTATCTTTTCGATCCTAAAGTTGTACATTTTCGGTCTTGTATTGAAACGGCTTTTGCTAGCTCATTTTGACTTGTTCTTTGAGTACCGTAAAATGGGGTGAATAGGAGCGGCGGGGTGAATAGGAACGAAAAGCAGGAACGTTATTAAGGTGTGTATTCTACCAAAGCAACTACAAGTAGGCACATGTTCTCATTTTTGGATAATCACCCAACTATGTGTGTCCTTCCACAGAAAAATTGAAACCTTCGTGAAAAAATTACGGTTGCCATAGCGACTAAAAAAATTGTCGATAAAAGTTGAAAATTGACAGGTGGTCAAAACTTTGACCCTACAGGTACCACCTAGTGAAATAAAATCAACCATAATACATCTGCCAGTCAATCAATATATTAGATATCATATTCAGAAGGTTTTATGTTAATTGTACAATTATTCTAAAAAATATTATTTCTTTTGTGTTGCTGTTGATTTTTCAAAGAAAAACGGGGTGGATAGGAACATTTTTTCATTGCTATGGCAACCGTAATTTGTTCACATAGGTTTCAATTTTTCTGTAGAAGGACTCACATAGTTGGGTGATTATCCAAAAAGGAGAAAATGTGCCTACTTGTAGTTTCTTTGGTAGAATACACACCTCAATAACCCCGCCGTTCCTATTCACCCCATTTTATTATTTTGAAAATGGTATTTTTTAAGTAGATTTTGTTTCCATATTTTGATGGGAAATGATCTGTACATTTTTTTAAATTCACTCGTTATACCTAGCCATATGGTTGATATTCCGATTCACCCAATCTCGGGGGTAAATAGGAACGCGCAGTTTTAATATAAAAAAACGAAAAATGCCACCATAAGGTACCTCATGTGTATGGACATAAATCCCACGAAAAAAAAAATGGTAAAAAATAATAGGCACCACTACACACACATTTAAATACCCAAATCGTTCCTATTCACCCCACTCTACGGTATTTACATGACATCCAAAATCAAAATGGCGGCTCAATTTCAAAACAAGCACGATGATTCGCCTTGATTGTTCTTCAAAATTCTCGATTTTTCTTGGTGTAAAACCAATTTTCAGTCTATGTCCTAGTCTTGTGGCAAGTCAGCCTAGCCCACCTAAATTATATTTTGGTTCAGCCTTATTTTTATTGTACTTTCTGACCAGGTTGATTTAAATTCAGGTCCTCCCATGTCTGGAAGCCTCAATTTGTCATTGATCTTCCCATGTGGCTATCACGAAGACCGGGTTGCATGGGAATAGCATGGAATTTGCTGTGATAGTTGTCATATGTGGTTTCACATACATTGCGTCAACATGGGATCCTTCACTTGCCTAGGGTATTCTACAACTAACGTCTCATGGATATGCTGTGAATGCAATTATCCAAATTTTGACAGAAATTTATTGCATTCGTTTGAAATTAAAACCACAAACAATTTTGACAACCTAAATTCTAGTGGCCCTGAGAACGTAGGTGACCAATCCAGATCTGACTTATGTTAGCAGTTTGACCATGTATTTGATATAAAATTTCCAAAAAATTATGACGTAGTTTCAGAGCTTCCGAGTCGAGCACACACCTGATGCCGAAAGACAGATCCCGGTTTATGTGTTCCACAGCGCCATCTACAGAATAGAGAAAGCTATTATTCAGGGGGAAACTATGTACTCTATTTTACCACCTCGTGACTATCAAAATATACAAATAATACATGCAAATCAGATGTGTCCATTTCACAACATAGACACATTTCTCCTGTCATCTTGGTCATAGAAATTAGCATTTTTTGTATTTTGTACTATTCAGTGACAGTGTAGGTGTGTACTAGCTTTGCTTTTGATACCTCACATACCCCTGTATGTCCATCAAAATAATTTTTCGAAAAGGGTTTTTGATTGTGTATGTTATTGGGCATATTTTGACAATAATAATTATTATGGCAGTCTTGGTTTGTTAATTATACAATCTATATGAGTGTATAGTTATTCAAATATATCAAGTATGGTTTGTTGATATATGAATATATACAATATTTGAAATTCAAATGTAATATATTGTGTTTCAATGGAATGTGTGAATATAACCACATACGTTGTTTTCCTGCCGAATGAGGACATCAATTGATTATCATACTCTTTTCAACTCTGGACAAAAAATATTACCACCAACAATAAGCTCAATGCCCATTTGTGCTGATACGTTTGAATTTGTGAGATAGTCTCACTCGTGTCATATGCTTACTTCCATATTAGGGGCCGTCTTTCAATCTCGCGGACAATAATTTATTTCAACCCGGATCGGCGGCGTGCTGAAAATTTCAAGTTTCATCACATGTTTATATAGAACAGTTTTTCAAATATATTATTTAATTAATGCAAAGTCTGCCAGAAAGTTTTTATTTTAAAAATACCCCCCCCCCCCTTTACTTCCGGAAGGTAGCCCCCTTACTACTGCTATTTTTTTGGGCACAGATATATACGGAGATGTTTTACGACAGTCCAAGGTGGCAATCCTAGATGAGGAAGATTGTCTGAGAGTGATGGTCTACGAGGGTGAACAGCAATTCTACCCAGTAGATGAGTTTTGTGTTGGCTCTCTCATAGGATTTACTGCAGCTTGCTATGTAAGTAATACATCTAATTTGATTATTGAATTATCCTTAATACACGCTTTTGGCATCAATCATGGTCATACTTGTTCTAGCTATTGAAGTACATAAACAAATGATTATTGGATGTGAAATAATATTTTGAATCAGACAAAAATGACATTTTGGTTGTTTATTTGACAAATTAAAGTATGTGTAGTATTTAGATGTCGAGTGTCACGGTTGAGGAGCACAATTTCGTGTAAGTAGAAAATGTATTAATTAATTTATCGTTTCAAGGTTAATTAAGTGTTTTCAAACTGGATCTGTCAGTTCTAGCAACAGAGAACATGGTGAATTTGTTATTATCCTGACTTTAATCGGTAATATTAAAAGTCCCCCAAAATGACATTTGTTTAGCTGAATGATATTAATGGTTTATATTGTGTAAGTTTAATATATTATTCATGAAGATTAATCACTGTTAATTGAAGGCATGTGGGTGGTCAGTCAGCTTGGCTCATTTGTTTAACCAATGCATTCCACGCGTTTTGTTTTATGATGTTGTTCTTGCTGTTTTGTCGATATAATCATTTCCAGCTTCCTATTTTAATCTCTAGATTGTCATATTGTGTCATATCGTGGGTGTTCATAGTTAATTGTCTGTTTATACAGGGTGACAGTGGTGGACCCTTTGTCTGTCGTGATATGACGGACACCTGGACTGTGTTTGGTGTTACCAGCCATGGCATCCCTGAGTGTGCAAAGGCATCTATATACAAAAGTGTGCCCCACTTTAAAGGATGGATAGACCAACAAATGCAAATTATTCCGTAATGGATTCCCTTTATAGAGCTTTATAGAGATACATTTTTCCGTGTTTGAATAATATGCTGTTCTTAAATGAGCTGGGGGTTTATCATGCTAATGTGTGATTAATGTTGGAAATTGTTTAAATGGAGGGATTAAATACAAACATCGTGCTTTGTTGTACATTTCGTATTTAGCAGAAATAAAATATTATGAATCCACGTTAAAGCCTTTGATAGTGACTTTCAAAGATGTTGGTATATTTTTTTAATATGGGTTATCCGTTTTCGTCGATATATACACTTTTTCAAACAGACGGCGGCCATATTGTATTTTTGTCATTTTCCATATAATATAATTTTGTTATTAAATCTAGCTCTATTTTTGCTTGATGTCCATTATTTCGATGCAAAGTCAAGTGGAAAAAATCAATTGTTACAGGCAAAATGCGCAAAATTAGTTATTTTTTTTGGAAAACAGATGGCGGCCATTTTGTATTTTGTCACATAATAGATTTTTTTTTAATACAGCGTTAATTTTGCTTGATGTCTATTATTTCGAAGCAGAGTCATGTAAAAAATCAATTGTTACAGGCAAAATGCACAAAATTACATATTGTTAAAAAAAACAGATGCCGGCCATTTTGTATTTGTCTTTCACTAAAATTGTGTGAAATTAAAAAGCACACATGTCATCCAGCCTTATTTATAAGCATATCTGGATTGAAAAACCGTGGCCCAAAATGTGGATACATATAAAACACGTTTGATGAAATGGTGTTTCCCAACCGTGTTTTTTTGTCGTGGATTTCGCTCATTTTTAAATTGTGTTTAAGCATACATGGAGCGATAAAATAATATACTGCAATGATTTATATAAGAAGTGGAATTCAAATACCGTTAAGATGATATAGAGCTGTTGCAGATCGGTTTACTAGAACATAAATAACATACATTCAAGTAACCCTACCCCCTTATTTACAACTGCGCGACGTTGTTAATAACATATTTAGGGTACCTCTATATAAGTCGTCAAAATAAGGTTTGCATTCCTATATTTTCAATGTTATTTCGATTTCCTGTTCAGTATATCGCAGGGCTCCAAAAACTTAGTTTCGTTGAGATGTGTGTGTGTGTGTGGGGGGGGGTTGCATGGTAGCCATATGTAGTCCATCGCCTATATATTACGAAAGTGTTCAATTCATGTATACATATCGTGTAATTTACATCGTGTAACATAATGCATCTCTGAAACTGTAAACAAGTAAATGCAAACACCAGTGACTGCCCACATATCATCTCAATGGACTACATTTGTAATTGCCAATGTATTTTTCTGAGAGGTATACATCGTTCCGCAAATGAAAAAAAGTTGTGGCAATGACAAAAGGTAGCTTTGTCTCAGTATGACCGCATTTCTGTATCTACAACTAGCCTAAAATCGACACCTCTCAGTCACAAATTTTTAACGAATAATAATAAATCGCTTTCAGCTTTGTGAAAATTACTTTGATAGGTATGATAATGGTGAAAAATTCGTTTTGGATGAGCTATATTGATATTGTTCAGATCGTTCTTGATGTTATACGTGGTTACACCTGCTCCTGATTAGATAATCACAGGTTATTTTGCTGACGTGGTAGGAATCTGACATCTACAGACGTCAGATTCTTACGTATAAAAATGGTCCCCGTGCTGAAAGGGTTAATGCCGATCCGTCCAACAGTAAAACAATACAGACTCAACGTAAGAAATACATTTTGAATTGATCAATTTACCTAAGGGTCAAGTAGGGGACAGATGGGAATTTGCTCGTGTCGAATATTAAAATTTAGGTTTAAAAAAATGTATTTGGTTTTCATCTATTAAATGGATGTTTGGATCACCACCTGATTATTGTCAGCGTCAAATACCGATATCTGGTCAATTTAGACAAAACATTGAGGCATTTATTTAATGGAGAGGGGTTAGGTGGTCATGATCTGAGTCCGCCACTGAGATAGGCAACCGATAAATTATACTAAATATATTTATCGCATTGCCCTGTTGCTACAGCAAAACTCCTCCCGTCTGGCTTTGAACTTGGGAATGGCCCTAAGGACAATTGTAACAGCCACGGACACAAAGATGAAACGTAAATAATGAACTGCTTTGTCTCAATGTTATTGCGCACTCAGGGTTACCTGTGAATATATGGGTGGTACCCAGCAAACACGAGACACTGGGCTAATGCTGGCTTGATGTTGGTTCACCGTCTACGACGCTGTCCCAACACCAAGCCAACATTGGGTCATCGTTTTGCAAGCACCTCTTTCAACGTTGTTTTAATGGTGGTCCACCGTCTACGACGCTGGCCCAACATTAACAAAATATTGACACACGTGTTTGCCGGGTTCGCAAGACACGCACATCCTATAGACAACACAATGCATTGAACCAATGCTGATTTATTGTTCGTCCAGCATCGCAGACGATGGTCCAGCATTAAACCAACATTTATTAAAAACGTCTCGTGCTAGCTGGGAAGGGGTCTGCCATATAAACCCATTGCGTCAGTTCAGAGCTGCTCAGTTTGCGCCGGGGATGTCTGCAGCGAAAGACAGGACCACCTCAAACGTGATCTACATTCAACTCTAGACAGAGAGGTTATTATATCTAGATAAAGTTGTGTAGACAGAGAAGACAGCATGAGTCTTCAAGTAGGCCTTCAGCTGGCCTCATTCTGGCTGTTGTCGTGTCTACCACTGGTCTCGTCTCAGTGCCCTGCAGGGTATGATGAGACGGGGCACTGGTGTGTGTGGCTTCGCGACACCGCACTTTCAAAAGTTCAAGCCAATGCGGATTGTGATAGGCGCTCTGCCGGCAAATTAATTGATCTAGAAACAGTAGAAGAATGGCAAGCCTTGCTATCCTGGCTTAGCGCTGGTAAGTACTGGAAACGCGATAAGTCGCCGTAATGCGAATTAACGCTGGGTCAGAGTCGTGGACGGTGGACCAGCATCAATTATTCATTGCTGTTTCAACAGTTCAAATGTCATTAACCCTTTAACCGCCACAATACTCAATTTGTATTTTCCCCCACTTGAAGTTGTGTCTCGCTGACGCGATACACAACTTCAAGTGGGTGAAAATTATTCGGATTTGACAAAATGGAGGTCAACTCTTTTCAAATCTTGCTGGTTGATGTCACTTTTTTATATTGACCATATTTAAAATGTAGTACTCAATGTGGTAATTAAAAGTGAAAACCCGAATATATGCCACACCAGCGGTTAACCCTTTGGACCCGATGTACAGATATATCGGTATTTTTGTGACGTCATATATCCCGAATTATCGATATATCGGCATGAAATTAACGATTTTAGGTCTAAATATTGTGTAATGGACCAAGTTAAAAAACACAATAGAACACGAATTATAAATAAAATTATGACGTCATAATTTACTGTCTCGGCAAGCCACAGCATTATAGTAATATTAATGGTATATTACTTCCTGAATTCTGTCAGGATAATTGTGTAGAGTCTTTGAAAGGTAAAATATGGTCAATAATAATATCACCAATAGGGTCTACTGCTCCAGGAAGCTCGGTGGGAGAGGCAGTTATCCCTAGGAGGCTCGGGTCCAAAGGGTTAAAGGGTTAAAGACGGGGCGAAGATCCAGGTGAATAATAATTAGCCCTCTACCCGTTAAATAATATAATTTAACCCTTTAACCGCAGGTGCCGTCCATATTCGTTTTTTACATTTTTTATTATCACATTATGCCCCAGCCACACTGTGGCGAATCATGATGGCGAACTGTTACGGATGTGAATCCGTATTAGATCGCCAGCTGATTCGCCACTGTCGTATTGTTCCTTGCTAGACCGTGTCAATTCTCCAAAAAAGTCTCACGGTTCTCAACGGTTCGCCGAGCCGATACGGATGTTTCAAACTGTTTAAAACATCCGTACTGCCAATACGAATGTACTTCCTTACAGTTCGTAGCAGTTCGAATCGGTTCTAATCAGTTCTTTGCACTTCGTATTACTCTTCGTATCGCTTCGCAGCGTAACGGGTTGGTTCGCATTGGAAGAGTCTGGCGATGAGCAAGGAATCAGAAAGAACTGCCTAGAATTGACTCGACGCAACACGGTACAAATTGTTGCTATTTGCGGCCTGGAGATACGATGCAGTACAATTTGCATCACGAACTACAAAGGATAGCTACAGATTGCAACGTTGCGCAACGATGGAGTAAGACGAGATCCGTATAAGGTAGATCCCAATGCGAATGACGGCGATTTACAATGAATTAATGCGAACCAGGACGTTACCAATACAATGCAGAACGAATGAGGTAGATTCACATAGCGGTAATAACTCGACTCTTATATCATTTCAGTGTTGCCAGGGCAGACTATGATGATCATTGTTTCAAATAATGACCAAACCTCACACAAATTGCAACAGAATTTCTGACTGTTGTTTCCTACTCATAAATATGTCTTCTATAAACTCAAAAAGTCTCAAGAGATTCGAGTGGCGGAAAGTATTTTCAGCACTTTTTATTATCTATACCCTTTCAACATATTCGACTATTTTGATGGTGGGATGACGAGCCACTTTCTAGCAGTGTTATGTACGTATTTTAATAGAAAACTTGGTGCGATGTTATTATTGAGATTACCAGTGCCTTCTTAAAAGATTATATTCTTTATCCTCATTATAATAATAATAATAATAATGGTGAGTTTTTATATAGCGCACATACATTGCTTTGTGCGCTTCTGACATATTACCCCTGGTCACTGGACCTGTTCATTCATGTACCATTTCAACTCCCTTTTTGGAGCATACAGCACTTGCAGCCATTTCGGCGCACACTAGTCGCACACATTGCCATCTCTGTCCTACCAGGTACTCATTTACACCTGAGTCAAGTGAAGCATGTGAGGGTGAAGTGTCTTGTCCAAGGACACAACATCGAAATAATGTCCCAATATTGAGAGGGGAGAAACATGATATCCTGCACCAAGCGGGATTCGAAACCGCACGGCAGGCAGAGACATTGGCAAAGCCCCGCGCTCTAGCCATTGCGCCACGTCCCTCTCTTATACGAATAATTATACCAACAATAACCCAATTTGTACAGTTCCAGATTGGTAAAAATATATATTTAAAAAAACTTAAAATATAGTAATTTTACTCCAAGTCGAAAAACATATATATACATAAATGATACATAAATAGGCCTATAGATGTATATACATGTAGTTACAACACTTACAACAGTTATTATAGGCTTGCATTTAGTCTGATGACTAAATGAAATGTATTGGTTCTAGTTCATTATTCTTAGCTCTACTTGGTTCTCCGTCATTCGCAATTTGAACCGTATTGATTCTAGTTGGTTCGTTGTTCAATAAATAATCCACCTCAGGAGCATTTTTATTCTCCATGATTCGCACTCACATCCGTATTGCACATATCGCCAGCATTCGTACTGGATCGCCAGTGGATTCGCGACAGTGTGACTGGGGCATAACATATCTGTTTTTAAACCTGTTAATGATAACAAGTGACATTAATCAGCAAAATTTGAAATTTGTTTACCTCCATTTTGTCAAATCTCAATAATTTTTACTCACTTGAAGTTGTGGATCGCGTCAGCGATACACAACTTCAAGTGGGTGAAAATTCCAATTAAATAATTTGGCGGTTAAAGGGTTAAATTTATTCGCTAAGATATCTTATTTAAATTCTCTCGCTACCGCGATCCGCAACTTTAAGTTGGTGAAAATTATCCATTTTTTGCACATTTTGATGTCTAAAGACAGATTTAATTCCCAAAATTTTTGATTCAATACGCTAATAAAATATAATATAATCGTGCTAGTGATACGATGCTTGTTAAGCCTCGCGATGCACAAATTTGGGCAGCGCCATCACATGCACCAGTAGTAAGTTGTATCTATCTGCAAAGATATCCGAGCTGCTTGAATGAGAATTTTCAATTTTGTCAGTTTTGAAAATGTAGCTTATATGAAACTACGTAGCCTACTGATCTTAAATAATATACAAAAATAGAAGAAAAAAACGTTAAAACACTGCAAAAACCGACACTAGCTCCTCCACGGCACCGAGTGTCTGAAATAAATAAAATCATGATTTGTGGGATACGCTACTTATTACACAATTAAAAACCAAGATTTATGTCATCCCACGGAGTACCTTTAAGTTCGATAAACTTGAGTAATGGTCAATCTGATGTAATTGAATAAAAAAAAAATTCTTATAATTGCGTGGAATAACGGTTATGCGTAAGTTGAATGCGTCATTAGCAATAACAGTTTATGACATTGATTCTAAGTGACTAATAAGAGAGGATAATGTAGTAAAATAGGAGAAAGAGGTTTTTTGAAATATTCACGAATCGCATTATATTGCATACGGAATCGGTTATCTATTCAAAATTGTTGTAGAAGATTGCCATGGTATTGTTTGTGTGAAGTACGTGAATATATTGTCATATATTGTGATACATAGAAAAAGTGTTTAAATTGTATTCACTTTGGCAGTGTGAAACGATTGCGACGTTTTGAACTGCTTCCAGCAGATCTCAATATGTTTTGTGCAACTATTAATAGTATAGTAGTGGTATGTCGTCTCCTGGGAGTGGCTCTGGGGAGGTATATTAAGTATCTCTGCTTCAACTGCTTCCTTCAGAGGAGAGGCATTGCAAATAGTACAGTCGCTGATAGATCCATTGGATCCAACACTACATCACATAAATTTGTAGTCACTGTACACCAGCGCCAATAATTATCCCAGCAAACATAAATCATTGACCCAATGTTGTTCTAATGTTGGCCCGTCGTCTTCGACGTCGGTACAACATTAAAACAACATTGGGTCAATGCCTCGTGTTGGCTGGGATAATGGAGACAAATCACTTGTAGTTGTGGGTCGCGGTGGCGAGACAAAACCTCAAGTGGGTACAAAATTAAATAAGATACTGTAACTTATTGCCTCTTTATAGTTGAAATAACATTGGTTCAATGTATCGTGTTTGCTTGGACTGACATCGGTTTAACCCTTTGAGCCCTCACGATGCACTAAAGCATCATTTTACATCCCTGAAAACAGACTTAGTTTTCCTATTACCAAAGGTTTTACAGTAAAAATTTACAAGAAACTGGTTTACCAATACATATCAATTTTCTTTAATTTTTCACACGAATCAAATCATCTTCCTCCACTACAGGGCGGGGGACCTAGGGTGGTGGTTAGCACCGCTGCCTTTCACGCCAGAGTTCGGGGTTCGGTTCCCGGTCTCGGCGGTTTCAAAGAAACAAAAATGTTTCTTCCCCATCCACGTGTGAAAGTCAGTATTGTGGGGAGCCTCCGTGACCGAGAGGTAGCGTGCTCGGACTCAGACCGCCAGGGCTCGAATTTCGAATCCTGAGTCTGGAGGACAGTGTCATCTCATTCATCTCACCATCCTCAGGAGGTTCTCCTGGCCCAGTTTAGCCTATATGTGCACAAAGGTGGCCTAAAGCCCGATTCATTTCATTTTTCCTCCACTACAAGTCGAGAATTGCGACAGCAATTCGCGGTTTGTAGTGGATGAAGATGACAAAGGTAAATACAGGCTTGAAAGGGTTAAACTAATAAAAACTTTGTAACTTTTGTCAGGTGAGCATTTTGGTGAATATAACACGGGAGGCTACGGGACCGGTGACAGTATATACTGGTGGAGCACTGGGGCGATGGTCGCCTATCTCGGTATGGACTTTGATGAAATATCAGAGGTGACCTACATCTACATCACGACAGCTCGCAACTCCTTGGCAGATGATACAGTATATGGTCCTCGCTTTTATATCTGCGAAACGGGTGAGTGATCTCTCTGACCGACGAGACATAGTGTGGTATCTTCACTACAATAGTTTAAACTTACCCCATGCCCTTGCAGGAGTAGAGTGTGGAGAGATATATTGAAGCATAGGCACCCTCTTTCCACCACACCTCCTCTACATATCTGCATATTATTTAATCATTTTGCTTTTAAAAACGTGTATAATTTGCATCAATATACATAATATATATAATATGTGTATACGTAATATATAATAATAATATAAATAATAATAACCCCATATTTGCAGAATAAATATTTTTTTTATAATTTCCATGATGATTATATCAAAAGAGTGATACACTGTCAGTTTTTCATACGAAACACTTTTTCACAGTCACTATTTTGCAACGGTTTAATGGCCCAGATATCCATGGAATATTTGATGGGTGACATTTTGTCCAAATTGCACAAACGTTTGCTGTCATTGCTTCTACAGTTAATTAAGCTACTTTGTTTAAAAAAAATGTGTCCCTTGATATAACAGGCCATGCATTCATTAAACATTATCCTGCTCAGTTCATTTATTTAAATTTTCGCCCACTTGAGGTTGTGTCTCGCTACCGCGATCCACAACCTCAAGTGGTTGAAAAATTGGACCATTCATATTTGTTTGATTTGAAGCCAAACATTTACATATTGATCTTGAAACGGTCATTTCTTGAAACGGTCATTTCACTCCCTATAACAGTGGTTCATTCGGATAATACAAATAATTTAACCCTTTAAGCGCTCATGATGCATTTAAGCATCGTTTTACATCCCTGAAAACAGACTTAATTTTCCTACAACCAAGGGTTTTAGAGAGAAAATTTCCATGAAACTGGTTTACCAATACGTGGTAATTTTTAAACCACATCAAGTCATCTTTATTCACTACGAGTCGAGAATTGCGACAGCAATTCGCGGCTTGTAGTGGATGAAGATGAATATGGTAAATTCAGGCTTCAAAGGGTTAAAACGACTATTATTGTGGTGATTAGCAGGCAAAGGGTTAAACTACTCATCTAATTAAATATACTCTATAGGCTACTAGTACTTTATTCAACATCTTTGGCCGATGTCATTCTAAAAAGCTATCAAATCGTGAGGTCAAGTTCTCGAACACAAGCTATAAATAAGACTGGTGTACAATATCAGCATTCGAACATCCATCTGAACAGTCTACCTGATGCTGAGAACAACCACAGCAACAGCAGAGGTTTCCCTTGGTGACTGAAGACATTCAACTGAGCAGAAGGTAATATGTTTCCATTCAAATCTCACAAGGTTTAAAAAGTAGGTCTACACTGTCATGCAAAAACAAACGGCAATAAATGTTGTCTTACAAAAAAAACCCAGTTTATTATGTTGTTTGAATTTACACAGCAGTATCCCGGTAAACACAAAACATTGTGCATTGGTTAAAAGCTGCGTGCTTGGAAGGTCGGAGATCGCGCGTTTGAACCCCACTCTAGCTTTGAAGTTTCAAAGAAACGAAAATGTTTCTTCCTCGTTCACTTTTAATGATTCAATATTGTGCAGAAACTCCGTGACCGCCTGGTAGCGAGCTTGGCCTCAGACCGCCAGGGTTCGAAATTCAAATCCTGTGTCTGTAGAGGACAGTGTCATCTCATTCATCTCGTCATCCTCAAGCGGTTCTCCTGAACCACTTCAGCCTATATGTGCACTAAAGGTGGCCTAAACCCCTACTCATTTCATTTACCTCTCAACTTCATTTGATTTTATTTAAATCAGGATCAGCTTTAGGGGTCGGTGTAGATCGATCTTTTAAGTATCGGTGCTTCACTGATACCATGCCCAATCCTCTTTCAATGCTGGGGTAAAGCCTCATCTAAACAAGCCATTAAGGTAATTAAGTCCATCCCTTCCCCAGCGTCAGAGTCCATATAATTTAATTCACTTTGGCAAATTTGTCCGCATGACAGACCTCTTCACCCACTACGAGGGTGTAACCTCCCAGTAAACACAAAACATTTACAATATAACATTTGTACAACATCGTCCCACTGATACAAGTATAGATTAAACTAAAAGAAAAATCAAAATATTACACATTATTTAAAATAATATATTTAAATATTTGTTTACATCATGTACATCTTACCACAGCCTAACATGAATTCAAAGTAATCACATGCAAATAAAAACTGATGTAAAAATAGACATAGATCATGCCAAGTACAGTTTTCCTTTGATGAGCTCCGGCATCGTTTAGCAAACTACGCGTTGCGATTAATTTTGCTAAATCGGGAAACATCTGTAAACGTACGACCATAATCAGCTAACACTTTTCATTTTGATAAAATGACAAAACCCGTGAATTACTTAACATGCCAACACAAATAATTCACATACAGTATGGGCTGATTATTACGAAGACATCGATCTTCCTGACGAATTTGTGCCGTTTTCTATTTTTAAAAGGAGGTATTTAATTGAGGAATGTTAGCAAAATGAGATCAGAGCTCTAAACTGTTATAATCAATATTTTTAGAGCTAAACAAGACAACATGAACAGAGGGGGGCATAACCGACTCACTAGGCCTACGCAGAAATGAATTCAGCTGGTGTGAAATACAGTGAAGGGAGATATGGTCAACTGATATGGGAAACGTGTCAACTCAGAGCAGAAGACAGAGACCTAGAGTGGTAAGATGCATTTTGTCCTAAGTTGAGTATATTTTTAGTAGAATTAAAATAATTATGCGCATTGTTTAACTCTTACAGCGCGGGGAGCGACTTTAGTCGTCAGAATCTGACGTCTACAGACATCAGATTCTGACGTCTAAAGTCGATCCCCGCACTGTAAGAGTAACAATCTTTATAATGGACGTAGACCCATAACACAGGTATTCAAATGAATCGGATAGAGCTGATTAAGACATTTCTGATGATTTCAAACAGAAACAAAAACTTTTGTCTCCATGGAATTAAAAAAAAAATTCAGCGATTTACGGGTTAAAGAAGTTGTCCCTGCATTGAGTTGAAATGATGAGTGACGGAGACGAACTCTCAGTAAAACAAGACGGTGAATAATGATTGTTGTTGGGTTAGTGTTGGGCCAGCGTCGTAGACACAGATCCAACACTAACCCTTAACACTGAATTAATTTTGCAAAAGTCATGGAGACCAAAGGGTTTTAATTAATACGAAATCATCATAAATGTCTTAGTCAGCTCTTTCCGGTTCATTTAAATACCTATGTTATGGGTCTACGACCATTAGAAATATTGTTTACTCTTACAGTGTGGGGATCGACTTTAGTCGTCAGAATCTGACGTCTACAGACGTCAGATTCTGACGACTAAAGTAGGTCCCCGCACTGTAAGGGTTAACCCAACTACATCCGGTTAGCTTTTTGTGTTTGGTGGGACATGTTTTCAAAACACTTTATGCGAGTCCAAGTTTCCCTCTGAGCGTTTAATAAAAACAATATTTAACTCCGGTTTGGAAATTAATATTTTGTTCGTGATAATACTTTGTGCCGATATGGTGAGTATGATATGCTACCCTCCGTTTTAAGCTATGCATCAGCAATATCATTATGCAACGATGACGATATATTGTCCTAATGAACACGAGACGTTGGGCCAATGCAGGTTTGATGCTGGGCCAGCGTCGTAGACGGCGACCCAACATCAAACCAGTTTCGAGCCGATGTCACGTGTTTGTTGGGGTCGGACATTACGTCAAAAATAGCCTTGTATATTCAAACAAGTATGACATTAAAATATTATAAAATCTACAAACGTATATTTATTTCTTTGATATTTCTATGGATATATTTTGACAATTTCGCAAATCGCCGTATCTCCTCGTGTTACAAATATATATTTTTTTCATATAATTATTTTTTCTTTGTATTTATTCAAACGATTCCATTCGATTATGTTTATGCAAGGTTGAGCGAAGCTGGCATTTTGACTTGTCGCCGTGTTTTGTCATTTCGCCGCAGACCCTGCCACACTGACCGCCATTTTATGTACGGAGCAAGCTGTGTAGAAACGAGACCTCGGTGTCATGGTACTGACATACCTATTAAAATTAGGCCTTTTTCAGCTGGCGAAAACTAGTGATCGTAGTGTAACTAATCTATTAACCTTTTCATTACCATACATGACGAAAATTTCCGTCGTCATTCGTCAATGAACGTAACCATAAAATGACACAAATTTTCGTCAAATATATACTACATTTATGTATTTTTCGTCATTTGAAACTGGAAATTGCGTTAGCAATTCCAGCTTCAAATGACGAAAAATAGAACTCCTACACCAGTATATCTGGATCCTGGCATGCACCCCGGCCTGGAAGTCAAAGGGTTAAGAAAGGGAGGTATCTGTGTCAGGGCTATGCGGTGTCATCAGGGTAATTATTATCTGGGTGGAATTCTAATTTTGCATTGAAATTTTCCTAGCACTCGTCCTGATTTGTTTGTATATTCTGTGTGGTAAGCCAGACAAGTAAAACCATATTATGTTGACCACATTTTGTATTAATTTTAAAGCTATACATTTGCGTAAAATGTTTTCATTTAAAGGGACATGCCCGGGTCTAAAATCATCTAAAAATCGGTGATTTTATTTTAGCTTAATAATATGACCATGTGATTTAAACATGTCCATAGACTAGAAATGCAAAGTTTTTTAATTTTTGTGCTGCGCATTCACCAGTTAGGCTAGATATAGAGACGAAATTCCTGATTTCTAATTATTGACAACCATGTCAAAAAATCATTTTGAAGTCATCATCAATGTCTTATGACTTTTTTGGATTCATTTGAAAGATTACGTTATGGTTCTACGGACAATATGTTATTTATATTTTTTTCAGTGCGAAGATCGTCTTTATACGTCAGAATCTGACGTCTGCAGCCGTCAGATTCTGACGTATAAAGACGTCCCCCGCGCTGACAAGGTTAGCAACTACAGATATGTAATTCAAAAAGGGTAAACACGATCATATCGTCACTGGCGCTAAATGAATTTTCTCCGATTGAACGGATATCTATATCTATCCTTCTGTTCTGTGTAGAGAAACGTTGGAGCAATTTTATTTTAATCTATTTAACCTTTAAAGCACTTAAATATTTTCGTATAAAACATATAGACCAAAGGGTTTTTTTCAATTTGAAATCATCATGAATGTCTTAGATAGCTCTTTCCGCTTCATTTGAACATCTATATATGTTATCGGTCGACGGCCATTAGAAATATATTAATTCTTTCCGTGCGTTGGCCTACATGTGATTGTCACACCATGTTTTAACTGAGAAAGTTTCAGCAGATAAATACATTTAAATCCTAGCTTTGATCGTTACCATGACCATGTATGTCAACCCTTTGAGCGCTCAGCACGACAATTGTCGTTTGTAACCCTTTAAGCGCTGAATTAATTCGTAAAACAACATGGCAACCAAAGGTTTTTTTCACCTTGAAGTCATCATAAATGTATTAGTTAGCTCTTTCCGTTTCATTTCAATACCTATGCTAGGGGTCAACGGCCATTAGAAATATTTCTACTCTTACAGTGCGGGATCGACTTTAGTCGTCAGAATCTGACGTCAATAGACGTCAGATTCTTACGATTAAAATAGACGTCAGATTCTGACGACTAAAGTGAATCCCCGCGCCGTAAGGGTTTATCTGTTTTATTAGCCGATTAAATCAGTTATTGGGAACAAAATGTGTGTTTAAACATCAAGATTTGCAAATGTTGATCTGAAAATGAAACAAATTAAAGTATTTTTTACCCACTGGAAGTTGTGGGTCACGTTAGCGGGACACAACTTCAAGTGGGTGAATAATTTAATGACATAACTTGGCGGGTAATGGGCTAGAACGACTACTGTTGTTTCCAAAGAAATTATTTCAAACAACGAGCCATGCAGGTTTGTTTACCGGACCGCAAATTATTTATTGAAAGACCTGTTATTATCATTGTTCTGCACTTCTGAAATAAATGGTTGTTTGACAGGCAAGTACGGGTCACCCAGTGCATTGTTTGAAGGACTTTTGCCATGGAACTACAAAATGCAGCTACGCTATGCAACATCATATTTTAAATTTACCGGTAAGTCCTATTCTCTTTAAGTGAGGCATATTTCCATTATATTCAGCCCCGCACTCTTCCTTGTTATCGCGATGTTATACCCATGCAGAAAACATGTCAGTTAAAGGCCAGAGTGGGGTTCGAACCCGCGATGTCCGACTTTCCAAGCAGGCTGCTTTAACCACTGCACCAGGGCCCCGTACTCATTCATTTCAAACTCATTTTCATTTCAAATTTAAAAAACCCCGTTGGCCTCCGTATTTGTATCCAAATAGTTCGGCGCCTTAGGGGTGAAAACAATATTCTAGCCGTGAACGGCGCTTATTAAGGGATTATTTCCAATCAAACGGATATCGTTTTGTTTTGTTTTCGGTTATTACGGCGCTACCCAGCAAACACGAGGTGTAGGCCCAATGCTCGGCTGATGCTGGACCAGCGTCTATAAAAGCAGCGATGTCAAACGAGGTAGCAAGTCACCAAATACAGATAGTCCTGGCTCAGCCCCATAGCCCCGTAAAAATTTCGAGGGCGAGAGAGTTTCTCGCTTGTTTCGCAATCTAGTCACCCTAGACATCAATACTTCAGGAGGTGATTTTTTAAAATCGGTGGCATAACGCCGCTAGAACCTAAAATTCAAAATGGCCGCCATCAGCCTTAGCGTATATATAATTTTTTTAGTAATTGACCTAGAAACATGTGTAATACCATTTTTCTATATGATTTTGACCCGATAAACTCATTTCTGGGATCCATTTACAATTTGGAGGTCTTCTCATCGTAAAAATTCAAGATAACTTCCATTATCCACTTGAACTTAGCATTTTTCAAGCGTGTATCTTATGATATTGCTCACTATACCCAAACTCACATTACCACTGATCAACCAGGATCGCATGATTTTCGCTCATTTCCCAATCAATTCTCAACAGATTTTTATGAGATTTTGCAAACACTATTTTTCAAAAGAATCCCAACAGCCCTGAAAATGTCGTATTTCATATAATTTATATAGCGTATTTCAAAATTTGACATGTAAAAAATTGAAATTACGACGTCCCTCTATAAACCCATTAAAATAATTGTAAAGTTTTATTATATGTCGAATAGTCTTACTTTAACGCTGTTAGAATTTGAATAGACAATGGCATCTGCAAATTTTCAAGAAAATCGGTTCAGAATTGACAGAGAAATCGGCGAAAATCATGCGATCCTGGTTTAACCCTTTAACTTCCAGGCCGGGGTGCATGCCAGGATCCAGATATACTGGTGTAGGAGTTCTATTTTTCGTCATTTGAAGCTGGAATTGCTAACGCAATTTCCAGCTTCAAATGACGAAAAATACATAAATGTAGTATATATTTGACGAAAATGTGTGTCATTTTATGGTTACGTTCATTGACGAATGACGACGGAAATTTCCGTTATGTATGGTAGTGAAAAGGTTAATGTGATTTTGGGTATATACCCAAAGTCATAATTAGCAGGGATTGTAGGATTTTCTGCGTCAATTCTGAATTAATTTACTTGAAAATTTGCAAATGTAATTTTCTAGTCAAATCCTAACAGCGCAAAACTGCATTGAATATTTCAAATGTTGGACCATTTGATATCATTGCACCCGGTGTCCACCACTTTATACTTCCTCATCTTGATCAGATTTTATTTGTAAACATTGTCTTGAAAGGTTGCAATGATGTTAAAGCTGACGAAAACGTAAACATATTCAAAGCATTTCAACACTTTATTATTGAGAGTGGGCGCTTTAAGTGATCAAACACATCAAGTTCATATACATTTTGTAATCTGATATAGGTGCTGTAACGTCCAGTGTGTTATGTATATATATTGTATTGTATTGTTTTGTCTTTTATATGTATTGGGTAATCCAAAGCTTGCAAAATAAATATGTTTATATATATGTAATACAATTATATAATTAGTTTAATGGATTGGTAGAGGGACGTCAAATGGTATAACTTTTGAAATACGCTATATAATTTTACAGGGCTGTTAATGGGATTATTTTGCAAAATAGTGTTCGCAAAAATTATGAAAATCATAAATCATAAAGAAATATGATTGTAATGAAAGTCACATTAATTTGTAACGCATGTTTTTCGCCGATTTCTCAGTCAATTCTGAACTGATATTTATGAAATTTTGTACGGATTATCTTCGATTCCCCCGGCAAATACTGTGATATTTTCATGCAAAAACAATATGTTGTTAAACAAATAGACCTTTTAAAATTGCAAATTGATACGTATCTCTATAAACACAATCAGCTGGTTAAAATTAAAGCCCTGAATTACATCACATGACAAATGGTCTAGCTTTAAAAATGCTCTCTACAATTTCATGGAAGTATCAGACGACTAGCAAATATTGTTGTAAATTCCCTTTTTTTATAAAACTTACGATCGGATAGGAAGGGTCTGTATAAAAAATCAAAATATTTAAGAACAAGGTAAGTGCTTCACAAGGTATATTTGAAACAAATGATGTTTTGTCATATATATACAGAACTTCGATTTACTAAGGTTATATACAGAGTACTATTCAGTGATATGAACATTTTTTCAATTTGTACACTCAGCTACATATTATTCTTACAATAGACACAATGCGTACACGGTACACCTTGTGTTTTTATGACAGTAGATAACACATTTTATTCCAGTTTTTTTGCATATTTATTGACTGCTTTCACATTTACCTGTACATTTACAAGTGATCATTTTATCAGTTGACAAGGGATTCAAACATTAGAAAGTACGTGTTTCACAACGTATATTTGAAACAAGTGATGTTTGTCACATACATAAAGGACTTCGAATTACTACGGCTATATACACAGTACTACTCAGTGATGAAGCATTGTAAACATGTACACTTAGCTACATATTATTCTTACAATAGACACCTTGTGTTTTATGACAGTAGATAACACACTTTACTCCAGATTTTTTGCATATGCATCGCCTGCTTTCACATTTACCTGTACATTTACAAGTGATCATTATATCACTATCAGGTGGCAAGGGATTCATACATTTGGATGGTTTTAGGTCAATACCAGCATTTTCCCATCCAAACTGACAACAGTCTAACTCATTAGCAGTATGGTCAACAACTTTGCGAACAAAATAGCATGCTCGTCTGAAATGTCCACAAATAACACTCGATGTAGGTGGCATATTAGTCATGGCAGTAGGGGTAGGGGAATTTAAGTGGACATGCAGACGAAGTTCATCAGTTTTGATCGGGCACTGACCAAACATGTACAAGGTACTCTTCAGCTTGTGAAATGTCATCGTGTCCCAGTTCTGGTCTTTCTCCAAACCCGGTCAGGTAATTAAGTGGATTGCACTGCATTGCTGCAAGCTTTGTGCCAATTCTACTTGTAATGTCATCGCCCGTAAGAACGTGTGCTTTAAACGGGACCCTGCATAATGGCTCACCCATTTGGTCAGCAATGATGTGCAGAGGCAGGAGCCGTCTCTTTTCGCCTGTTCCAAACTCTATCCATATCTCTTTGAGTCCATTACGCTGTAGACTGTGTGCAGAATGTAGTAGTCGCACAATACTATCTGTGTCATTAGAAATAACCACCAGACGCTCACATCCTTGATGAACTGCCCAGAATGCATGTGCTACAATACGCTCATCAGCTTCTTCTTGCCAGCTAGTTAGTTCAGGAATCTCAACTGGCTCTGTTTCAGAGCTATAGATAACAGCTGACACTTGCTCTTGATTCACAACCATGCCACTCACTATTATATCACCAACACGCAGGCGTACTTGAGCAACAGCAACTTTTCTAGCAAGTTGAAGCAATCTAATTTTGTTCGAAGAAAAATTCCAGAATTTATCTATTTGCTGTGGGATGAGAGTGCACTCATTTAAGAGAGAAAGTTCAATTGCACCAAGGTTGCCAGCCCTTCGCAACCTCTCGCCCTCTTTTGTGGAATGATCTGGGTATCTATCACAAAGAATATGTAGGGATTCACTTTGTGTCATGACTTTATCCCTGCCGTAACCACACTGTTCACAACTGCGCCAAAGTTATTAAAATGAGATAAGTTTGTGTATTGTCTGATTCTCGACATTGAATCAATAAAGGTAACAGCCTTCAATCCATCAACAGAGATATTGCGGGTTTCCGTCATTGCACTGGATACAAGGTATTTCTCTAGTTCCGCAAAAAGTTTGCTTTTGTCATGTGTAGCGGTAGTAAAATCACCATAAAATAAAGGGTTGGTGGGGAGAAGGTCATATGTAAATATTTCATTTAATGAAAAACCACGTTCTCTGGCAATTTCAATGTCACGTTGTGCCACAGCAAAAACGTTTTGTGTAGCGGTAGTGATTCTAGATGCTGAACACGACTTTGGCTCAATTGTGGTGTCAAACTTTGGTAGATTACGCCTGGGAATTGTTACTGATAGTTTTTTTGTTTTCAAGTTCATCCGAATCAAATTGTGATCAGGCGCATGATCTAGGAGTAGTCGAACTACGAAGGACCTTCTGGGATGATTCATCAATAGTTAGGCTGCATGCTGCGTCTTGCTCTTTTCAAGGCTTTATTTTCCAGTGTAGCATTTACAGCATTGATTGTCACTGTGGTAGCAAAACTGGACATCATCATCATGAGTTTTCAATCGCTTGCTTACTATATCTTCTCGCAATCTTTTGCAGCCACGCTCTTGGCTAGTACTAGTTGTGCTACGCTTATGTACTTGGCAAATAATGCACTTTGTGATGTCAATAGTAAAATCTGATGTATGTTCACAAAGTGGTAGTGACATTGATAAGTTACTAAGATTAGCGTTTGAAAAAAATCCATTCCTAGTCGTTAAAAAACGTCATCTTGGATTTTTACGATGGGAAGACTTCCAAAATGTAAATGGACCCCAGAAATGATTTATCGGGTCAAAATCATATAGAAAATTGTTATTACACATGTTTCTAGGTCAATTAGTTTAAAAGTTACTTATTCACTATGGCCGATGGGGGTCATTTTGGATTTTAGGCTCTAGCGGCGTTATGCCACCGATTTTGAAAAATCACCTCCTGAAGTTTTGATGTCCATGGCGAGTAAATCACGAATCCAATGAGAAATGCTCTCGCCCCCAAAATGTTTACGGTCCTAATGGGCAGATCCTGGACTAAGATATATGACAATGACTTAGTATGGTTCAGTCCCTGTTTAATCCAAAAAACACGAGACAATAATCCATTATTCTTTCAATGCTGGTTCAGCTTCTACGACACTGTCCCAACACTAAAATAACGCTGGATCAGCGGCTCTTGTTCGATGGGGTAGCCATAACACATTTGTTCGTTGAGAATAACACTCAATTCTTTCAAACAATGGACCAGTTCTGCCAACCGGGCCGCAAATTATTTATTGAATGGTCCCGGTGTAAAGTCTAAAAATATACCCCCCTCCCTGATTATATCCGGGGAGATCTTGGGCGCCCCAGAATCTACCCCGGGGTAGATACTGAAGTATACCCCCTGGGTAGATTATGGTGGTTTCGAGAATCTATCCCTCCATCCCAGAATGTACCCCCCCTTTATTGTGATCATGTGAAGTTTATTCGGCTCCCAGAATCTACTCCTCCCTCCCAGAATATACTCCCTTTCCAACAAATATATGCGACCCTCCCAGAATATACCCCTCCCTCCCAGAATATACCCCCCTTTAAACCAATTAATATGTGCGACCCTCCCAGAATCTTCCCCTCCCTCCCAGAATATACCCCCTTTTCAACCAATTTATATGCGACCCCCCCCCCCCCAGAATCTACCCTCCCTCCCAGAAAATACCCCCTTTTTCAACCAATTTATATGTGCGACCCTCCCAGAATCTACCCCTGCCTCTCAGAAAATACCTCCTTTTCAACAACTATAACATTTATATGCGACCCAATCCCCCCCCCCCCAGAATCTACCTCTCCCTCTCAGAATATACCCCCCTTTCCAACAACTATATGCGACCTCCCAGAATCTATCCCTCCCTCCCTCCCTCCCTCCCTCCCTCCCAGAACATACCCCCCTTTTAAACAGCTATATGCGACCCTCCAGAATCGACCCCTCCGTCCCCGGATATACCCCCCCCTTTTCAACCAATTTATATTTGTCCCCCCCCAGAATCTACCCTGCCTGCCAGAACATACCCTCCTTTTCAACAACTATATGCGACCTTCTCAGAAATCTACTCCCTCCCAGAATACCCCCCCCCCCCCTTTACCAAATGTAATGTGTGCGACCCCTCCCAGAATCTACCCCTCCTTCCCAGAATATACTCCATTTTCAACAACTACATGCGACCCTTCTAGAATCTACCTGTCCCTCCCAGAATATACCCCTCTTTTCAACAAATGTATATGTGCGACCCTCCCAGAATCTACCCTTTCCTCCCAGAATATACCCCCCTTTTCAACAACTATATGCGACCCTCCCATGAAATACACCTCTCTCCCAGAATATACCTCTTTTCAACAACTATAATATAATGCGACACTCCCAGAATCTACCCCTCTCTCCGAGAACATACCCCCCTTTCAACAAATGTATATGTGCTGACCCTCCGAAATATATGCCCCTCCATACCAGAATATATCCCCTTTTCAACAACTGTATGCGACCCTCCCAGTATCTACCCCTCCCTCCCAGAATATATCCCCATTTTAAACAACTGGAATATTATGCGACGCTCCCAGAATCTACCACTCTCTCCCAAATATACCCCGCCCCTTCAAAAACTATATGCAACACTCCCAAAATCTAGCCCTTCTTCCCAGAATATACCCCCCTTTTCAACAATTATGTTATTATGCGAAGCTCCCAGAATCAATCCCTCCCTCCCAGAATATACCCCCCTTTCAACAACTATATGCGACACTCCCAGAAACTAACCACCCCTCCGAGAATACACCCCCTTGTTTGACAACTATATAACCCCCCCCCCCCTCCGTCTCAGAATATATCCCTCCTCCCCTTTCTACAACAATATGCGATTTTCCAATAATCTACCCTTCAATCACTGAATATGCCCCATTTTGTAGAAACTACAAAATCTACGACTCGTCCCAGAACTGAAAAATATTCTGGGTGGGAGGGGCAGATTCTGGGAGAGTCGCATAAACTTATAGTTGTTGTAAAGCCTAAGGGGGTATATTCTGGGAGGAAAGGGTAGATTCTGGGAGGGTCGCACATATACATTTGTTGAAAAGAGGGGTATATTCTGGGAGGGACAGGTAGATTCTAGAAGGGTCGCATGTAGTTGTTGAAAATGGGAGTATATTCTGGGAAGGAGGGGTAGATTCTGGGAGGGTCGCACACATACATTTGGTGAAAGGGGGGGGGGTATTCTGGGAGGGAGAGGTAGATTCAGGGAGGGTCGCTTATAATTGTTGAAAAGGAGGTATATTCTGGGAGGGAAGGGTAGATTTTGGGAGGGTCGCACATATAAATTTGTTGAAAACGGGATATATTCTGGGAGGGAGGGGTACATTCTGGGATCCGAAGACACTTCAGAAAATCACGAAAAGGGGGGTAGATCCTAGGAGGGACGTGTAGATTCTGGGAGCCCCCAGGATCTACCCCGGGATATAATCTGGAATCTACCCTGAGGTAGATTCTGGAAAATCCCATAATCTACCCGGGTATAGTTTCAAGGGGGGTATAATCTGGGGTGCTACACCGGTATTGTCTTCGGCCGTCATTAACCCTTTAACCACCGGTTCGATCATATTCGTTTCTTATTTTTTTATTATCACTTTACATATCAGCTAGTAAACATGCTGAAGTTCTAGCGTGACATCAATCAGACGGATTTCTGCCAAATTTGAATAATTTTCGCTCATTTGAAGTTGTGAATCGCGTCAGCTCGACACAACTTCAGGTGGGTGAAAATTAAAATAAAATGATTAGACAGTTAAAGAGTAAAAGCGCTAAGCACGACCATATATATTTGTTCTAAATTTGTCTTATTATTAGGGTGAATCGCAGTTGTTGAGGATGAAATCTGTGTTTAAACGTAAGATTTGCAAATGTTTGGTCTCCAATGAAAGACATCTGAGTAATTTACATTTGGATAAATTAGTGGGTTGAGGGTAAAATACCCATTACCATAGATTAACCGAGATCATTTTATATGGTTAATCTATGCTATAACTTAACCCTTTAACCGCCGGTGCCAATTATATTAGGTTTTTTTTTATTTTTTTATTTATCAGGACAACCAGCTTTTGAACGAGACACCAATCAGCAATATATGAAAATTGTTAACCTCCATTTCGTCAAATCTGAATAATTTTCACCCACTTGAAGTTGTGAATCGCGTCAGCGAGACACAACTTCAAGTGGGTGAAAATTCCAATTAAATAAGTTGGCGGTTAAAGGGTTATATATAACCCTTTCAGCGCGAGAACCGTCTTTATACGTCAGAATGTGTGTCTATAAACATCAGATTCTGACGTATGAAGATGATCCCCGCACTCAAAGAGAAACGCTTTTATAATGGCCGTAGACCCACAACATAGTGTTCTCCATAAATTGTGCAAAAATATTTTGTCATAAAAATTCAAAACACAAATTATGCTGTTTATTGATTTGGTATTGCATAATCGACTGTTGGTTATAATAGTTGGTTGGCGTATAACCATCCGACGATCACAGTTACCCCTTGCGACGCTGAATTATTTTCCCATAAATCATGGCAACCAATTTGAAAGCATCATAAATGTCTCAGTTATATTAGCTCTTTCTGAGTCATTTGAATAATTGAGTGAAATTGTCATAAGTTAGGCACACCAATGTTCGTGTAAATTGAAAAAATAACAACATACCTTTGTCAGGTAATATATAGGCACCCACTGTACCTACACTGCGACCAGAATACGGACACGTGGAGGGTACAGGTGAACTCGCCACAGTTACTATAATCCACCCAGCCAAAACAAAACGTTTTTATAACATTTGCACAATGTTGGGGCAACGTCGGAGACGTTGGGCCGACGTTGTACAAATGTTATACAAGTGAATCAGAAAGAGCTGTCTGAGCCATTTATGATTATTTTATACAAAATCACTCAGCGCTTCAAGGGTTAATTCAAGAATATAATGAGCTCTGTGAAGGTCTAGGTATTCGAAATAAAATGACTGAAATAAAATAATTATGACACATTTTCAATATGAGAACTACATCAAAGGACTAGAATGAGAATATAGGCCAAACTTCCATCAATTCATGTTGACAGTTGCATTTTTGTGATAAAATTGATATTGTGTAGAGTTGGAAACATGAACATCTACATTAGCAGATGTTTTATGTTTGAGGCGACTAACAAGGCTTGGCTTGATCGTCACATATAGCACGCTATCGTTATATTTATTATGTACCACTGATATTCGTTGCTGCTCTTCTGTAAGTTTGTATGTGTTTTGTCCTCTCTGTAGCCCTACAACATAACCTGTCAGCTAAGTTTAAGCTAAAACAGTCTTTTCTTCACTTTTGAAAGTTAGTGTGCCGGTTCATATCTAGTTATAGATATTTTCTAAATATTTGGTTTAACGCTTTAACGGCTAAGCTAGACTATATACGCTTTTAATCTGTTTTATTTCCAATTTACTGGGAAATAAATAAGTGTTTTAAAAACATTCAAATTTGGAAATGTTTGTTCTCACATTAACGAAATATGAGTGACTTTCACCCACATGAAGTAGTGGGTCGCGATAGCGAGACCCACAACATCATGTGGGTGAAAAATAAAATTAAAGGGTTAAGAGTAAAGGGTTAATTATTATGTAACATGTCTTACAGATTATCTCGTCTGGCAATGCCAAGGCGTCACAAATATCAAGATTCAGTGCACCCTTTATGTTATACATTTGGTATTTTCAAATATTTTCAAGCCTTGAGTCTTAGACTCAGCAGCAGTTGATTACACCTGTGTCCTACAAAAATAATTGTGCGTGGCCCTAGGGTAGTGGTTAGCACCGCTGCCTTTCACGCTTGAGGTCGGGGCTCGTTTCCCGGCCTCGGCGGTTTGAAATAAATAAAAATGTTTTGGGGAGCCTCCGTGACCGAGAGGTAGCGTGCTCGGGTCATATCTTCAGGGTTTGAATTACGAATCCTGTGTCTGGAGGGCAGTGTCATTTAACAATCCCCAAGAGGTTTTTCTGTCCCAATTTAGCCTGTATGTGCACAAAAGTGGCCTGAAGCCCGATTCATTTCATTTATTTACAAATATAGTTATGTGACGAACAATACTAGTACATATTTTACAGGGTGGTTCGTTTTCTGCCAACACATTGAGTATCGACATCGTCATATGATTATGTATATTTTCTATATAATTCAATGTATATGTAATTATCCATGATATTATTTTTGTAGGGTGTCTTCTTACATGTGAGTTTATATCTAGAAGTCTCCCTCACCATATTGTATTATTATATTGGTCAAATAAATATGTCTGTCTGTCTGTCCATCTGGCGACCCTGCCACGAAAGTTGTATAGATGTATAAATGTTATACAAATGTTACTTGTTTACTGGGCAGGAGTGGAGGTGAACAATAGTGATCGTTTTTATAGGCCTAAAGCAAGGTCTGAGTTTTGCGAGACTGAAAGACCATACTACAGCCATACAGCAGCTGATCAGATGATTTTAGACATATATAAAAGTAGTCATTTCTACACAACAGGTATATGTTTTTTGCTGGAAGACCTATGGAAACCTATAATTTTGTATCAAATGGACCTATAAAAACTATATTTTTAAGAACAAAACATACTATAAAACCTATATTTTGACCAAGTAGACTTTGAAGCCTGTTTGAACACATTATATTGAATATCAGTTATATTATTATTAAATCAAATATTATTTTGTTTCCAGTGTCTATGTGATCAATGTTCGATCAATTACGACTTTGTGGCTTACTTTGAGAATCTTGATGCTCATTTGGATGCTATTTTCCAACAGCTGAGAGCTACACGGAATTAAACTGCAAACATGCATGTGAAAACTAACTAGCTACACTGCTCACCCTAGACACTGCTCCTTCGCATGTTAAAATGTGCAGATGGTTGACGTCATATGTCCCCCGCTCTCAATTTCAAGTATTGTAGTAAGCTTGTGATTGGCCGGCTGTCTTGCTAAAAGTCCCCTGATCGGCTGGCGAGAATATTATGGTGGGGGAGGGGTGGGTGTAGACAGACACCTGTGTGGAGACCAGCAAACGCGAGGATTTGACCCAATGCTGTTTCACTATTGGCCCACCGCCAACGGCGCTGGACCAACATTGAAACAACATCGGGTCAAGGCTTCGTGTTTGCTGGGAGAGCTGTCCGCATTATGATACACGCGGGCCGTCTGTGTCTGGTTGGAACAGGCAGTGCACAGTGCTCTGTGTACTAATTAGCTTGCATAAAACATTCTATCCTAGAATCACTGCTTTCGTTTTGCAGCCTGTGTTTATAAATACATAGCAGACGACGATATATCTGGTTATACGTTTGAAGAATATTTAGAAGAGAGTAACAAACACCTGCTGTTGTCAAGCTGATGTTGATACACATTGTTAACTCCATGCGGTATCAGACGTGATACAAAAGTAGATATCTGCAGTATTTTTACAATACATACACTTACAGGCTCAAACGACGCATTTGGACCAAACAATCATCTTGGAACAACTGAATCTGAAAACGGACTTTTCTTAGCCCAACCCCACCCCTCATTTTTGAAGCATTCTCAGATAATAATAATGCGAGCTTGGTAAACTGACCCAAAACCTGTGGTTCGTTTTTAGGTTAAAACAAAAATGAGAAAAAGGGTGATAAATATAAACATTCTTGAATGTAATTAAATAATTGTAAATAAAATCAATGAAAATGACAATAAAGAAAGTGTTATTTTTTTGTGCCAACTATGTTAAATATTAGCAGGCCCGGTGTCGTGGATACCAGGAGGTTGCCGTGAAAAGCCGAAAGGCAGTATCTGCTTAATTTACTTCACTATACAACCTAGACTGTCATTGCGCAATTCTTACCATAAGGTGAATGAAAATGACCTGATTTTTTATAAAATATAGCAATTAAAAGCTCTGAATGTCCCCTCTGTGACGAGGTATACCATGTTATCAGTTATTAACCTTTAAAGTGCTAAATTAATTGTAAAAAAACGTCGCAACCAAAGGTTGTTTTTTTATTTTAAAATCATCAATGTCTTAGTAACTTTTATCTCTTTCGAGATTCATTTAAATACCTTTATTATGATTCTACGGCCGTTATAAAGACTTTTACTCTTACAGCGCGGGGAGCGGATTTAATCGTCAGAATCTGACGATTAAAGACTTTAGTCGTCAGATTCTGACGACTAAAGTCGATCCCAACGCTGTAAGGGTTAAACAAGCCATGCGGTATACCTGGGACGATTGAGCTCAATGAACAGAATATCATGACGCCAAGCTAGTGCAAGAATGATATTTATTAGTTATCATGGTTATATAGTATAGAGGAGGAAATGACTCCGAAAATGGATGAGGTAGTCCACCGAATTCCCACAGACAAATTTCATACCGTTGGAAAGCTGTGAATCTCTAGTTTTCAGAACGTGGGGTCGTCAAAACGTCAGGTGGTCGACTTTTACCTAAAACGTTAATTTGTGTCTTTTTTTTTTTTTAAATAAATGATCTTATTACATTTCTCAACTTAATGAAATTATTGCGAGCTATAGGGTCAAAACTCTTGCGAACGACGCAAACAGTTTTAAGATTGTATCTGATTTGAAAATGTGTGCTGGATCCGAAAATCAACATCTTACATGCCGTGTTTGCAAAGTTTTCAACTTTAAGATGTCATTGTTGACACGGTGACAATTCAGCGAAAAACTAAAATGTTATTTTCTTAGAGCAGGTGTATTGGATGTGATGTGTAACCATGATCTTCAAATGACAGTATTTGTGGTGAATAATATATTATGTTTTATAATGGCTTGTTTAACTGGAAACAGTTGTTCGGAAAGGAACAAGAAAGCAGCCCTCCGTTATCGCTCTACCACTATTTTAAAATTGTGTGCTCAAAAAAATTTAAAAAATAATAATAAAAAATTGCGGCCATTTTGGATTTTTTAGTGTGAAATTTGTAATGGGTTATCCTTGTGTAAGACATTACTTTTTGTTTTATATTCATGGTCCAGCTATTTTGCATTTCTTGAGTTAAGTAAATATCACAAAATTCTAAATGGCCGCTAAACGGCCATTTTGAAATTACTGATCCCAAAAGTTAATCAGGTCATCGGCTGCCATAGCTGAACATATTTGCCAAATTAAAAGAAGATCTGATGGCAACTTTTTCCTGAAACGCGCTAACGAGCATTTCTTCGTTAGTGGCCATAGTAATTTAAGGGTTGATGATACATGGATCGAAATGTCACCAAAACGATTCCCCAGTGGTATGTGATGGCTATGCTAAGTATGAGGAAGCATAAATTGATAAATTAGTAGCTATCTTGAAAACAAATAACTGCGACGACGGCGAAGGCGGACCGTGTGGAATACAATAAGCAGCCGCCTCGGCGAGGGCTGCTTAAAGGGGCCCCTTGGGATGAGACATTTTCAATGTTGTCAATTTTGAAAATTTAATTTATATGATGCCATGTAGCCTACTGATCCTAACTAAAAATACAAAAAAGTCCAAAAACAATTTTAAAGCACCGAAAAAGAGTGAAATAGTTATATTTCAGCAAGTCAGCAATATGCAGCACTTAATACCACATATTCCCACGTCTTGGCCGAGGAGATCAAAGCAATCGCCGCTAATTGGTGTCTGATTGGTGTCTTATAGTCAGGACATGAGGTGATACACCTGCAAAACTTATTGTCTGCCCAACGCTGGGCCGACGGCATCAACATGTGGCCCAGTGCTGTAGGAGCATTCAATCGTCCTTCACCATGTATTTAGGTATACAAAAAGTTTGTTTGGGTTTTAAGCGGTTTCATGGGAATATTAATAAGAAATATTTATAAAAATCTAAAAACTCTGAAAAAAATGAAATCATGATCTGGGGGATACACTACTTCATTACAAAACTAAAAACGTAAATTGATGTCATCCCAAGGGGCTGCTTTAAATATCCCATGTAAAATTTCCTTCATAAGTTATTATGTTATATTTGAATGAAAAAAATAAGACAGGTCTATTTTCAAATTATGTTAACATCATGTAACCACTGGTAACATACCAACATTTCTGAGTCCATAGATATTATCAGTGGTGTATTAAAACGCGACGTCATAATTAAAACGTCATTTCTTACAACGTTCAAAAATGCCGCCATTAAGAGAAATAGGTTTTTCAACAATATCTCCTATAATACTCATCGTACCGTACTGAGTAGTATATGTAATCCCACGTTTTTGTGGTCAAGGATTACGATAAAATCAGTTTCAAGGTCATAAACAGCATAGGTAATGTTTTTGTGTTTTTAATTAAGTATAATATGTTACTGATCGTAGCTAGGTTGAGCTGAGACCAGCTCACACACACTGATAAATATTAGCGTATCTTTTTCATTTCATTGAAGTAATATTGGGTCTATTCAATAAAAGCAACAGCATAACAATGTTGGAATGCACTGCAAGATGACACTTCCATGGCCATCTAATCATTATCGCACAAATGACAGGAACACTTCACCCGATCTAACTTTGCTACAGCCACTTATCACTCGATTTTGAGCATATCTCAACAATGTAAATATAAGCCTTATTTGAATATTTTGTTCAAACTATTTTTCGGGAAACCATTACCAGCATCAACATCTACCAACTAATTAACACAGAGGGAATTCAACAATTGCGTGACTCTTCGCGAAATGAAACATCTAGTCTCAACATGTTAACACACATCTATTTTTTCCATGGGGTCATATTCACCAGACAAGCTGAGGCTCATGTAGCCTACCGCTGATCATCCCCAGCTTGTCATATATCCTATAGCCACCTCGTTGTCTGGTCCATTGTATCAATGGGTCCGGGACAACTAGGCCTACCGTAAGCGACAGGTTATTAGTTATTACTGATAGTCGTGCTGGTAATCGTTGTTACAATGTTTCTAATGTACATCTACAGAATCCTCCTGGTTGTTGTTACGATGTCCTGGAGTACCACTGAGAGACTAGACGATCACCTGAGTACATCCTGGATGTGCCCAATGAGATCAGCCTGCATAGTTGCGTTGTGATAAAAGGTCACGGCCTCGATTCTCCAGTAGCGTGCTGATACCTCCATGCCAAACCACCAAGTGGCGATGATACCATCATACACAGCCTGCACGTCAGTGCCTATATAAGCACAGGTGACGTCATCGGCGGATGACGACATGTGGAATGACGTCACATATCGGTGAATGTCGTTACATTGTTTTCCAATCTTAACACCAACTGCTACTCGACTCTAGAGTAAGTCAAACTAGATCCATGGGGAGGCATGCACATTATTGGGCAGTGTTCTCAAATGTGACCCTCTCACTTGAATAAAACCAACTATGTGCAGAGGACACAGTAATCACCAGATACACCAGGTTCCTCTTAAACATTCCATCCAGACAGCAGCCAGCTTGTGCATCACACAGACTACGCTTGATGGCTAATCCTGACTCAGTGATTTCTTCCCAGGTTTCGCTTCACCCGATTCCAGTGTTCAGATCACCCTTTTCTGATGCACATGCGCATACATATCTCACAGGCGCCAATGACAAACGCAGACATGTCATGCTTACATATTCATCTTTACATTGTTTCATATTGAAATGTCCATGAAATGATGAAACCTTCAAGTTTCCAGTAATCAGTCGCATATAGTCATCTTGATTGGTCAGATAGCATGGCATAAGTTTATCTCTATCCACGTCACAACATGGTGGATTAGATTGATGAAGAATAAAACCTCTCATAGCTTCCTTCTTATGATTCTAACTTCCCTCCACAACTAAGATAACATATATAATTTTCTACATGGGTCACATTCTGGTCAATTGTATGATGTCCGTGAAGAGCTTCAGCAGAGCTTGTCTGTGGACAGATTGGTCATATTGTGAGCGTATCAGAATGAGCAATCACAAAATATAAACCTTTTTTATTTCCCTCAACTCGATAGCTTTACAATTAACCCTATCAGCGCTTAATCGTTTCTATTGACACAAATAGCTATCCCTGACTGTGAAATGCATGTTTATCCCTTTCAAGCCTGAGTTTACCATAGTCATCTTCATCCACTACAAGCCGCGAATTGCTGTCGCAATTCTCGACTTGTAGTGGATGAAAATGATTAGATGTGAGTGAAAAATTGAAGAAAATTGCCATGTATTTGTAAACCAGTTTCAGGGAAATTTCCATTCTGAAACCCCTAGTTGTAGGAAAATTCAGTCATTCTTAAAGAATGTAAAATGATGCTTTAATGCATCGTGAGGGCTTAAAGTGAAAAAGGGAACTTTTTTTGTAAAAAAAATAAGCCTTTCTAAATATATTTTCACCTACTTGAAGTTGTGGGTTGCGGTAATCAAACTCAACTTCAAGTGGGTGAAATAGATGTGGAAGCAGCATTGGTAAAATGCCGGGACAACGGCGTAGACGGTGGCCTGACATCTGGCCAATGTCTGATTGACGACCATATGTGTGTTATGGGATTGTAATAGTTATTACGTTATTAATACTTGACAATGCTGATTCAGAAGAGACCAATTCGCGTACGGATATTATTAGGCTATCAATACTATATAACCTCTGATAAGATCGGGAAGGACCATCGTAACATGAGTCATCATCATAACCTGATAACAACATCAATGTCGCTTCATGAATAGCTTAAAGGAAGATATCATGTTCTGGGATAATTATCTTTGTTGTTACGGCACTGTGGGACTATCACACCACCTAGTTTGGTCATGGTTGTCAAAAAGTCAAACTTGTCACGCAGGGGCATCAACAGGCATTAATGTTAGACTTTTTATTGTTAAAACACATTAATCAAATCATAAATTACCAATAACAAATAATTTAAGTACTTATCATCAGACTGAAAGTAGCCCTTTCTACGCAGGGATCGAGTTTATACGTTAGCATCTGTCGTATTTGGGCGTCAGATTCTGACGTCTAAAGTTGAAAGAGTAGAACATTTATAATGGCTGTATAACATAGGTATTAAAATCACTGGTAAAGAATGAACTGAGGTTAAGCCATTTATGATAATTTTAAATCGAAAAACACAACTGGGTCTCTTGGTTTATTTTAAATATTTCAGCGCTTTAAGGTCAACAAAAATACAGTGCTGAATATTTTGATAAATGCTATGGATTCCAAAAGTTTTACCTCATAATCTGACGTCAAAGTTAATATCGGCAGTGGAACCATTTGATTGTTTTAACGCTTGAGTATATTATCTTCGACCATACAAATCTTAGTGGTGGTTTATTTAATGTGACATTTGCTTGAAAACGTATACTAGTATACATATGCGTTATTAACAGCATGTAATGTGAAAAGTTTGATACCAAATAAAATACAATTGTTCCAGATTTAAAAAAAAGAGTTTGTTTTTTAGGTGCACACGAAATTAACTATTTTTCACAATTTCAGGCTGAAATTGAGTCGGCTATTTCAGCTATAAATAACATTTCAGCGTAAGACGGGCTACAGGCCTAAATGGTGGAAATAGTTATAAAAAGCAATGGACAGATTTAACTCCTGCAGCGCGGGGATCGACTTTAGTCGTCAGAATCTGTCTGTAGACGTCAGATTCTGACGTCTAAAGTCGATCACCGCACTGAAATAGTAAAAATATTTCTAATGGCCATAGACCCATAACATAGGTATTCAAATGAGTCGGAAAGAAGTAACTAAATTATTTATGATGATGTAAATTAAAAAAGACCCTTTGGTCTTCAGGATTTTCACAAAAAATGTAAGCGCTTTTAAGGTGGATGAGGGTGCATTCTAACGTTATAATAAGTAAATAATGAATTAGCACATATGGCGAGGATCCCCGTGTCATTCGATAATAATCACTTATTATAAATAAATCATTACTTTATTAGTCTCTTTCATAGCCCAACAGATTTGTAGGCAATATTAGTTTTGATCTTTAATTTTTTGTTTTGACGTTTTAAAAATAATCACCGTATGCTGGTCCAAAATTGTCGTTCATCATCATGCATTTTTACCATCAAAATCATTATTGCAGTGTAATATTTTAAGCAAATGCAAGTAGATGTTCGTGCAATCCAGTTGTAACCTGGTAACTGTTCGACTGGTGTTTAGCCATCTATTGACATATTCTTTCTGGAACCATTCGTGATGTTATCACAGGTCACTAATGGTCATCAAGTCCATTTTAGAACGATTTAAAATGTCAGCCTCAATGACACCTATATTGACATTATAATATGGATGCATAGAACCATATGCATATATAACTTGGCATGGCTGCATATTCAGATATGAATTAATTGCATATAGCATTCTAAAATTACATATAAAAAACAAACATGGACGGCGTTGTTCTCAGTAAAAATAATTTTACAGTCGACCATAAAATAAAATGGTATGCCAACCGCAGATGTACGATCAAATTATATTTTTAAAATGAAAAGCATCGCGTATACTGAACCCCTCTTAAACATATATACTATAATATAATAAGAGTTATAAGGCTTCGTCCTTCATTTCACGCTCACCCTGAGTAAATCGTTATTCACAGCCACCCAAAATATTCCTCCCACACAGTAGTTATTTTATTTCTGGAATATGCACTATATTAGAACGTCTTAGGATATGTTTTTGTGCCGTAACCTGACTTTTATTCAGGGCTTATCACAATTTTGTATCCACAAAGTTGTACCCCTGACTGATAGTCAGCACTATACTAATCCTATGCCGGTTCAATGCTGGACAACCCTCGCCTATGTTTGCCTAACATCCAGTCAACACTGACTGGTCAGTGCATCAAGGTGACTGGGTACTCACACGACACATCTACCCAATGCTAGCTCAATGTTGGTCCAGCGTCGCAGACAAGTGATATATTTTTTAAGTATTCACAGCTTGCTCGCGGACGTCATTGTTACACGTTTTGTTACAATTATTCCCAGCTTGTTCACTCACGTCGTTGTTACACAGTTATTTTTACTCCAGGCCTACAGCAGCAAAAACAGTAGCAGGTTCTAGTATATTAAACAATCATTTTTTTTTATCTTTATAAGGCTCTAACTGCAATGATTTATATCACACTGTTTAATTATAGTCACATAGTCATCGACGTCTTTAATTTTACAGATTTACGGCTATTGGACCACACAAAAATATCGATATCGGATGGGAAATAAAAATGCTTATCTGATTAAAAATCTGAATCAGCTCCTTGTACATTGTCAATATCTATATTTCACTCTCCCGTGGTCAGAAATATGTGTGACTGCACTGAAAGCGATGTTCTCCCAGATATGTTTAGTGGAGGTGTGAGGGGGAATCCTGAGGAGATTATAATTTTTTTCATCCGACATATTTATCTACGCCGATGTCATGCATAACCATACACTGTCTTTATCAGTATAGATATGACTCGTGAGTGTATTCATGTTTATTTATTTATTTCATTATTTTTTTATTAAAAATATTTATAGAGGGTATAAATATATATATATATATATATATATATATATATATATATATATATATATATATACGGAATACGGCGTCAGCTCATCGATGTCGGCTCGATCACTGAAGTTAAGCAACGTCGCGCCCGGTACATATTTGTACGGGTCACCGCCTAGGACTGCCAGGTGTTGTATACACTAGTACATGCGTGCACCGATGTCGTGTCGTAGGGCTCAGAGAACCATGTAAATCAGATGGCACGTCTGACTGACTTTGAGTTGGGCGTAAAAGAACCTCAGTTTCCATTCGGCGAGCCCCCAGAAAATACACAATGTGGAGTACTTGGCACATAAGGATATGAATGATAACAGACCTTGCTAAGTTACTCCCGTGGCGCGATAGCACAATAGTGTGTACCGCTACGTAATATACAGATACAGATACAGATACATATTAGCAAAGATGCTATTTTTAAAATATGTGCCCTGTCATACATTCAATAATACAATACATTTCTAAAAGATCTGATATTGTAAATGGTATGGTCTATATTTACAGATTAAAATATCCATTATCTAATCATAGCTACACTTAAATCAATTTAACTAACACTGTCATAATGGAGCTTTTATAAAGCATATGTTATTAGGTGGATATCTGATAATACGTAAGATCAATTTGATGTTAAAAGTGGCATTGCCACGATAGAAGTGTAAATACCAGCTTCTCGCACCAAAAACCAGTGGTAAAAAAATCATTCTGGAAAAGCATAAACAACTTAAGTAACATTAGGACAGCTTGACATTTACACCGGATGGTAATATATATGTAAACACAAGCTTTGTATAAACAAAATATAAGTTATGAAAAGATGCCGTAGGAAAAAAAGTACTTTGAAGTGCACAATATTTGTAAGACGTCATCATATAGGCATAAAAATATAGGATATAAAATATAAATTCATTCATAGTGCCATAAAAATATGAATGTATCATTTCTCGATGCAATACAATCGTACATAAAACATAATACATACATTGGTAGGTGCTTAACATATTCCAATTTACGTATTTGGATCACACTATTTCAATCACGACAACAGAAAAGTACCACATATGCAATAATAGACTGGAAGAAAAACAATCCCAAACTCAGGGAGAAAATCAGTTGATTAAAGATCTTTGAAATTCAGCGTAAGGACCCACCTCGTCTGAAAACGAAGGCGTCCGAAAAATCATTAAACATACAAATAAAATTGGAAAAACATAAAATAATTTTGAGGGAACAGCCATCCATACTATGTGGTAATACCCTATGTCAGATCCTGAAAAGCGTGATCATGTAGAGTAATGTTGGTCTGCTCCGAGCAGTATCAGAGAATGTCTCCGACATGAATTTGAGCCAGGCAGAAAAATGCTCCACAATGCAACATTCACAGATTAATGTTCCTATGTCGATCTCTTAAGGTGCCATTTGTGTTGGTAAGTATTTAGAGAAATCATTTTTAGCTCTTTCACTGCTGAATTATAACGTCATAAAATGCCTGAGCGCTGAAATATTTTTTTTTTTAATTAAAAATAGTAATTACTTATGTCGCGGTCTGCCAGGTGGTCGCCTTTTGGCGCCACCCGCGGTGAAAGGGTTAAAAGAATACATATAATCTAATTTACGGATTGAGCTTGGAAGCTGATTCCAGACTGAAGGTCCGCTGTGCTCAAGTGAAGATGTATAAATAGCTTTGTTGGCTTTTGGCAAAATATTGATCTGGTGGCACGACACGCAATCTCACTTCTCATGGTGAACTTAAAATCAGTAATATAACCAGGCAGTAAGTGATTGAGTGATTTAAAAACAGCAGACCTACAAAGTAATATCTACGTTGTTTTATATTTAACCACCATAAGCACGATAGGTCTTTCACAATAATCACACCTCTGATGTCCCAGTTAAAATTATTTGTGATAATCCGTGTTATTTTTCTACATGTTGCAATATTTGTTTCAATTATACCAGTGAGGGATACTTACCGAGCTTTGACCCTAGCAAGATATATGGGAACAGCTACACATCTATGATTTTTTAGTTCTATGCGTAGCCAGCAAACACTCATCGTGTGTGGGTTTAAATCTCTTACCACACAGATCAGGTCTGTCTGAAAAATAATTGTTGGTTTCCGACCGAATCTTACAGGTTTTTGAAACTCATTGAATACTATGTCTGTCAAAAAACTAAAATGTTGCTGACCGACTGCTGCTACCAACAACTACATGCGACGAGTGAGCTAAATGAACTGAATATCATGACACAAAATTAGTGCAAGAATGATTTTTATTAATTATAGTAACAATGTGCTAATTGACACAGAGGGTATTCAACAATTGTGTGATTCTTTTGTGTGAGTCTTTACATGTTAACCTTTTCACTACCATACATGACGGAAATTTCCGTCGTCATTCGTCAATGAACGTAACCATAAAATGACACAAATTTTCGTCAAATATATACTACATTTATGTATTTTTCGTCATTTGAAGCTGGAAATTGCGTTAGCAATTCCAGCTTCAAATGACGAAAAATAGAACTCCTACACCAGTATATCTGGATCCTGGCATGCACCCTGGCCTGGAAGTCAAAGGGTTAACATACAACTATTTCTTCCATGGGGTGATATCCACTGGACTGAGGCTCATGTGCCGCTTATCATCGCCAACATGTCATATCTCCGTGCCACCTCGTTTTCTGGTTCATTGTCTCAATGGGTCCGGGAAATGCAAGTTCCCGTGAGCGACATGTAATAGTCCTTACCTGTAATCGTACAGGTAATCGTTGTTACACTGTTTCTAAAGTAAATCTACAGAGTCCTCCTGGGCCATCCTGACATCAGAGGTAGGTTGCTGTTACGATGTCCAGGAGTACCACCGAGGGGGTCAACGATAACCTGGCTACGTCCGTTAGATGTACCCAATGATATCAGCCTGCATAGATGCGTAGTTATAAAAAGTGACTGGTTCGATTCTCCAGTAGCGTGCTGAGACCTCCATGTCAAACCACCAGGTGGCGATGATGCCATCATACACAGCCTGTATGTCAGTGCCTATGTAAGTCCAGGTCACGTCATCACCGGATGTAGACACGTGGAATGACGTTACATATTGGTAAATGCTGTCACAGCGTTTTCCTATCTTAACACCAACTGCTACACGACTCTGGAGTAAGTCAAACTTGATCCATGGGGAAGTATCTTTGTCAGCTTTAATCCATGCACAGTATGTGGCCTTATTCTCAAATCTGACCTTCTCACTTGAAAAAACCGAACTCCATACAGACGACACAGTGATCTGGTTGTCCAGGGGAGCATAGTGCTTCACCAGATACACCAAGTTCTTCTTGAACATTCCATCCAGACACCAGCCAGCTTGTACGTCACACAGACTACGCTTCATGCCTGAACCTGAATCGGTGATTTCTTCCCAACGATTATTCCAACTGATCCTTGCATTTAAATCACCCTTTTCTGAGACACAGGCGCAGAAGTACCTCATAGGCGTCATTGCCAAAGGCAGACATGTCATATTGTTAGAGCCATCTTTACAGTTGAGCTTCATCTGGCCTTGAGGTGCAGGATGATGTGAGTTTACTGACATAAGTCTCTGGTGGTCTTCCTGTTTGCTCAGAGTACATGGTATAAGTTCCTTGTTGGTGTCTACGTCATGACATGGTGGATTAGACTGATGAAGAATAAAACCTCTCATAGCTTCCTTCTTATGACTCAGATCGCCATCCACCACTAAAATAACACACATAAACATCCACAGACGTGGCATGATGGTAAAGTGTTTCCGTACAAGATATAAGACAGAATATTCTGTGTAATGGCTGGTTGTATTATGAGAGTACGAGAATGAGCAAGATCTCTGAGTAGATCAGTTAATGATCGTGTAGATGAGACCGAGAGAGGGATTGACGTAGGGAACACAATAGTCATATTACGTCAAAGAGTTAACCCTTTAACCGCCGGTGCCGCATATATTCGGGTTTCCATTAGCACATTAAGTACCACATTTTAAATATGTTAAAGATAAAATGTGAAATTAACCTGCCAGATTTGAAAAGAGTTGACCCCAGTTTTGTCAAATCTGAATAATTTTCACTCACTTGAAGTTGTGGATCGCGTCAGCGAGACACAACTTCAAGTGGGTGAAAATTCAAATTGAATAATTTGGCGGTTAAAGGGTTAATAGCCTTTCTCCTGCTGCATTATTTGTTACTAGTCATTCAGTTAGTCATTTGAAGCTGGAATTTCTAATGTAAATCCTACTTCAAGTAACAAAAAAACGTGTCAATTTTTCGAAAAATAAAAATCGCCCAAGTCGAATAATTTGCATCTACCACCAGATATTTCTTAAATTTCAGTGCCGCAATACTTTCTTGTTTACAAGCGTTCACATACGGTCCTAGTATGACAAGAGTTAATTAGTATTGTCATGTTGTAGGGAGACTGGTCATCATTACGGCAGAATACATTAGTTCATGTGTCGAAGTCGATGACATCAATTGTAATCAATATGAATAATTCACAGGATACAGTCATCATCACCAATGAGTCGATATTCTGTAGTGCAGATAATACTCGCTATCGCGCATGCTCTATATCGATTGAATAAATCAAACAACTAGATATTTTGTATATAATCAATAGACAAGTGTATCATTGTTATCATGACTTATACAATTAAAGGCATCAATGAATGTCTGCATGCCTCTAAATTTTGATATAGTCAAGATATAATTATTCTTATGTGATTTAGTGTGTTTTATCGTAGTTTACGTACCGTACATAACATTGTCCGTGTTTTCATGACAGCTGAGGCCAAGTACAGCTCATCATCCCCAACGGGTAATAGCTCCTAGACAACCCCTCCATACTTGCCCACCATCAACATGATTTATAACAATAAAGTTAATGTATACAGCCGATCAGCTATAGCAGTATTATGTTAAGATGCTTGTCCAAGGGAGGGGGGGGGGGTGTAATAGCGCATCACTCTTAACCCTTCAAGTCCTCACGATGCATTGAAGCATCATTTTACATACAACTAGGGGTTTTATAAGGAATATTTCTATGAAGCTGGTTTACCAATACATGGTAATTTTCTTCAATTTTTAAACCACAGCAAATCATCTTTATCCACTACAAGTCGAGAATTGCGACAGCAATTCGCGGCTTGTAGTGGATGAAGATGACAATTGTAAACTCAGGCCTGGAAGGGTTAATTAGCAGCGTGTCTATTTATAATTTCGATCAGTTTTGGACAATTTTACCCTGGCTGTCCTATTTTCATTTTACAGACATGTCACATTGGTAGAACCATCTTTACAGTCTGGCATCATGTGACCTGAAGCTGCAAGACAATTTAAATTTCCTGACCCAAGTCTCAGATGGTTTTCCTGATTAGCCACATTACATGTTTTTTTGTTTGTGTCCACGTCACCAGATGGTGGATTAGACTGATCTTACAATGACCATGCTAGTCCAGCAGATGTTTCCAACTTTTTCATTGAACCTTGATTTGGTTTCTCAAGTTTTTTGCTCAATTGATCTTACTTCTGTGGGAGATATAGGCTTAGAAAATGGCGGGTGCCAAAATAACAATAGGAAATAGACAAGAGACAATAGTTTATTTTAAAGGATCTGCAAAAATATGTACATATAAAGTACAGATATGCATGAAACACCCTTGAACAATTTTTTTTATTCGAGTTTTAAGAGGGCCATTGTCGAAACGTTATTATTTATCCATAAATGTAATACTTTTTTTTACATAACTCCAATAAAAAAATGTTTAAGGGTAGCATCTTGGCACTCGGCATTTTTCAACTCATGTAACCACAAGAAGTCAGATCAGTTGAAAAATAAACTTAAGAAGGTAAATGGAGGTTCATGTTCAAATCTGCCAGACAACAAGCATGCCCCTTTGATTATGCTAGATGTAACCAATAACATCAAGCTGCATAGATATTCAACCCTTTAACCGCCAAATTATTCAATCTGAATTTTTACCCACTTGAAGTTGTGATTCGCTGACGCGATCTACTACTTCAAGTGAGTGAAAATTATTCAGATTTGACAAAATGGAGGTCAACTCTTTTCAAATATTGCTGATTCATGTCACATTTTATCTTTAATATGTTTAAAAGGTGGTACGTAATGTGCTAATAAAAAAAGACAACCCAAATATATGTGGCACCGGCGGTTAAAGGGTTAAGGAGAGACAAATTCACCAAAAATGTTAGTAGGTTATTAACATTATACAAGGTTTAGGGTGAGATAGGGCAGGACGATCGTTCAATGACTCATCATAACAACATAAACGTCACTATAAACCAGGGCTTTGAATCATTGTCTGAGATCATTGTCGAATATCAGTCTGCGAAGTGACCTGAGGGAAAGAGGTATATAGCAGCAACAGACTGATTTAATGGTGACATATTACATTGGGGACTTTTGACTAATTAAATAATTCATTTACTGCAGTCATTAAAACACTATATGGTATAGGGTCCCATTTTTATCCGGTACAAAATACTTGACAAAAACATTTTTACTGCCTTGTATCATAACCAAGCAATTATGTTGGTTATTTTAGTTTTAGTGGAGAACCCAAGTGAAAGGACAAATGATTGAATAATAGATTCAATGACTTGATCAATAAATCAAACAGTGAATAATTGAATAAATGAATGAAATTTTTAGCTTCGCCAATCACCCTCAAATTATTTTTAATCATTTTTATTATTATCAAACATAGTATAGTTTAAAAGATTCAAATTATATAAGTTTCCGCTTCAAAGATAATTGCTGATTATCAGTACACGGACTGATCTTGTGGAAGGAGTTATAAAAATGCACAGAATAAATTCAATAGCGGTGTGTCGTAACATGGTAATTGCAACGCAACGACCATAATAAACCAAATAAATAAAAATGAAATGAAATGAATCGGGTTTTAGGCCACCTTTGTGCACATATAGGCTAAACTGGGCCAGGAGAACCTCCTGAGGATAGTGAGATGATTGAGATGACACTGTCGTCTAGACACAGGATTCGAAATTCGAGCCCTGGCGGTCTGAGGCCGAGCACGCTACCTCTCGGTCACGGAGGCTCCTCACAATACTGACTTTCACACGTAGATGGGGAAGAAACATTTTTTGTTTCTTTCATACCGCCGAGACCAGAAACCGAACCCCGAACTCTGGCGTGAAAGGCAGCGGTGCTAACCACTACCCAAGGGCCCCCGCCCAGCAAATAAATAATGAATTATCACTTTAAAACTTATAAGCGCATCCAACGTTTTGTTTTTGCTGGGTAACCACCCCCAGTGAGAATGACACATTCACCAATGTTGGCTCAATACTGGCCCAATTTTGCACAAGCTGAACCAACATCACATGAATGTGTCAAGCTTTCTGGGCTGTGCGTTGTCGATTTTAGAAACAAGGTATGCGTTTAAAAATGAATAAATGTTTAATTTCGATTTTAATTCCACCTATTTTTTCATAATTCTAATTCAATTCAAATTGCTTAAATTCCAATTCTCATTCAAATTCATGGAAATAGAATTGGAATGAGGTCTAATTCAAATTACAGAATCGAACCCAGGTATGATACATGCACATCCACCTTGCAGGCTACTGTCATACATGTCTATCGCGTCAGGCCATGTCAGTACCAGGCATAATTTTCTGTATATCCACATATTTACAATGTAAAGCTTTGGATTTAGTTGACCACTGCCTTTTGTTACACAAACTGAAAATGTATCGATGTAGCGAAGAAGCTCTCGACCGGTTTACATCTTTTTATCAAAACGAACTCATTAAGTTGACATAAATTGGCAAATATCACATCCTTTAGAAAATATATGTGGTGTTCACAAGGTTCTGTTTTGGGCCATTATTCTTTATAGTTTTTATAAATGACATGTTTCTGTACCCAGAATTAAACAATTTATCACATCACAGTAGTAAATGCAGTCAAACTATTAGACACAAACTCCAAGCTATGGCAACATCTGCTGATAACTGGTGTGAAGAAAATAGAATGAAAATGAGTATTATTGAAACTAAGGTAGACCTGGTTGGTTCAAGACAAAGATGAAATAAAATAATGACTGACACTGAAAAAAAGAAATAAATATTTTTATTAATGATATCCAACTTGAACAAATTACACATGGTGAACTTTTAGGTATTTATATAGACGAATCCTTGACATGGAATTTATAGGTAGCAAACATAAAAAAGATTGTGGTGTATAAATTGTTTCTGTTAAAACGTATACGACCCTTCCTTCCAACCCAAAGTTTTAAAACTATTATGTAAAACCTTATTTAGAATATTGTTGTAGTATATGGGTTAGCACATCTCAAGAAAACATTAACACAATTGTAAAGCTTTCAAAAAGAGCAGCTCGATTTATCTTAGATGCCGATTTTTTTACTCCTAGCGAAATATTATTCCAGAAATTGAAACGGATATCTTTTTCTGACATTGCTAAATTTCGCCAGCTCAGTTTAGTTTTTAAGTGTATTTATAAAATAGCTCCCGTTTATATACAATAATTGTTTCACCAGAAATCCAATTCTCATTCCTATGTGTTGAGATCTTCCAACACTGATTAGATGTACCAAGACAAGACACCAGAAGTTTGTCTTGTCCTCAACTGTGGGATAAAAATAAACAACGAAGTACAACCCTAACTAGCTTTTAATCCAAACTCACACATAGCTTCTTTTTATGCAATATCCGAAGACATTTGTTTAATAGCTATATTGAATTGTTACATTGTAATGTACCATTTGTATATGTATGGATTTTTAAGAGGGCCCATGGCAGATGAGCGAAAGCCTCTATAAATATAGAATATTATTATTATTATTTTTATAAATACTTCCTAGCAAGCCATAACTGGGCCCTTTCAGAATGTAGTATGTAAATTATGTATGCAGAATTGATAAAATATATAGGCCTAGGATACTAAATATAACGAATTACTTCCGTTTTCAAAGTTATGTTTTAAACAAATAAAAAAACAATAATAGCTCTTTACATAAATCTCTTTATTAGTAACTGAAAAAATGTATAACCATTTCAAATGGCTTATCATATTGACAACAAAGTATTGAAATTATGTCTCCCTTATACTGGAGAGACATGTTGTTTTTGCTTCTGTCGGCGTTCACATCAATTTCCGGCGTGCACATTTTCCGGTGTGCACATTTTGACTTCCAAATGTGTCAAGAACTACTTGTCTGATTTTCTTCAAATGTTGCTTACAACACATCTAAGAGGCCTGGATGTGCATTATAGGGGTAACTATATTTTGATCTGAAAATTTCACGAAGTTTGAAATGTCAGAAGTTTGACCATTTGACATGTAATAAAATTCTGAGACGAAGCTAATGGATTTACATTCTTTTTTTTTCACTACATGCTAAATATATTAATTTAATATTTTGCAATCTAATTTTCCGGCTAGTCGCAACGTCAATTTTAAATAATTTCATGACAATTGGATGAGAATTGACTGAGGAATTGGCGAAAATCATTCACCACGGTTAATGTAAATCCGAATATAACTACTACATGATGCATGTCTGGCACTCCATTTCCAGACATGAAGCTGCATGATGTTTACAGACGAAAATCCTAACAAAATGGCGGCAGTTTATCGTGTCTATGAGCATAGGCCTACTTGCTCCCTTAGAATTTTATATTTTCTAAGCGACACATGACAAACTTATTAGAGGGGACGCGCAGACGTTTTTCAGCATCACACTGCTTTCATTGCAAAACATTTAAATATGCATGATTAAATTACCGTGAAATAGATTTTGTGGAACTGTAACTTGTGTTACTAGAACCTAACGCGCTCAGACTGTAACCGCCAGTAGCCTACTATTCTGTGAAACGCAGTGACGTCACCGGAAACCGTTATAAATGGGAACTCGGTGAAAAACAAAGTTATATAAGACCCCCTCCCCAATACTCCATTGTATTAGCTGGTCAAGGCTATTGAGTTTCAGAGAATAGATATCAACGACAATAGATCAGTGTTCATGTAACTCATCCTCCTGGCAGCAAGTCTTGACACAGCGAGGCCGTCAGGCCAAGCCTTGCTGAAATAGCCATACCATCCACCTATTGGGGTAGGGAAGGAGATTTAGATATTGAATATTCATTAGTTTTTCAAAAAATGACTTTTTAATGTTGGCCCGCTGTCTGCGACGTTGGCTCACCATTAATTCAACCCTCATGCACGTTGCGGTGAGATGTGGTGGTCTGTGTCTGAGACGTTTCCGGTGAGCTACTCGGCCAGCAGACATGTGTTGTTTAATGTAGGGCCGGTGTCGTAGACAGTGGCCCCACATTAAAACAACACTCATGCCAGAGGTCAAACTTGGGTCAAACAGAAAAAAATATTTTTTGAAAGTCCCCACTCCAATAGGCGGATTCAACCCTGTTTCAGCAAGGTCGGTCTACGACCTCAGGAATAGCCAGCCTTGCAGAGGAAGATGATGTAACTTGGCATATTACTACTAGACTACTTGCGTGCGGGGGGGGGGGGGGGGCGTCTTCGTATTTTTGTTTACAAAAACGATGATCCTTCTAGTTGGTAATTAATTTTCCTACTCAATAAAGTGTAGGCCTATAGAGGCCTAAATTTGTGTGTGATCAGATCGTAAAATGGTCAATTATCGCTGTAACGGCTGACTTAGATATCACATAGTGACTGCTACATGCATAGGGCCACCAGTGACAGCCGTACACAACCAGTCCAAAATTCCCCTACCTAGCACTCACTTTAATCATAGTGTGCTTCTAATGCATGTCAAGCAAACATAAATCTATGCGGTAACATTGGTGAATCTATGGTTTGAAGAAAAGGGGCGCCGGGGGCTTGGGGACATTAAACATCGGATACATTTCGACTAGCGGTTTCAACATATTAAAACACACAATTTGTCTGCTATTGTACACAAAAACTAGAAGGAACACTAAAGTGCTAGTGAGTTTGGATTGGGATATTTTTTCTGAAGTAGTTAAAACCAACATGATTTTCAAGAAAGATAAGAACAAGTAAGGTAAAACACGAGAGACAGAGAAAGAGATAGAGAAAGTGATAAGGAGAAAGAGAGAAAGTGATGGAGAAAGAGACTGTGTTAGAGAAAGAGACTGTGAAATAGAATGTGAAAGAGAATTAGGGACAGAGACAGAGACAGGGATAGGGACAGAGAAACAGAGACAGATAAAGATGCAGAGGCAGAGGCAGAGGCAGAGGCAGAGGCAGAGACAGAGACAGAGACAGAGACAGGTACAGATACAGGGACAGGGACAGGGACAGGGACAGGGACATAGAAAGTGACAGTGAACAAGCCAGAGACGGAGACAGAGAGACAGAGGCAAGGTGCAGAGCCAGATACCGAGACATAGAGAGAAGCAGAGACAGTTGCAGAGGCAGAGGCAGAGACAGGGACAGATACGGTGACATGAAGACAGGAACAGGGACAGAAAGACAGAGACAGAAGCATAGAGAGAAACAGAGACAGGGAGAGAGAAACAGAGACAGGGGCAGGGACAGAGACAGGGACAGAGAAAGATAGACATAGGCAGAGACAGAGAGACAGAGCCAGCGACAGAGACAGAGTCTCTTTCTCAATCACTTTCTCTCTCTTTCTCTCTCTATCACTTTCTCTATCTCTTTCTCAGTCTCTGTCTTTTACCTTCCTTGTTCTTATCGTTCTTGGTTTTAGCTACTCTAGAAACAATGTCCCCGTCCAAACTCACTAGCACTGTAGTGGTAGTTGCACTAGTTATTATTATTAGTAAGGTCCCACTCCCCTGAATGCTTGTGGGTGGCTACTGGCTGAAGAGTGTGTCATAAATTACTGCTATATTTGGTTGTTATCGCTTCTGGTGAATTAACAGAAATACAGGAGTGTTGCTTTGTGGATTATTTGCAAGAACACATTTTCTTGCTGCGTATTATGAGGTATATGAGTGTTGTGAGAGTATCGGATGGATGCATGAGGGGGTGACAAGGATTGTTGTGTAAGAATATATTCAGGCAGGTCATAATTATGCGCAGTACCCCTGTCATATGACACGACCTGAACATTCTTACACAGACAGTGTCGGGATGTCTTACAAACTGATGAAATAATTCCTCCCAAGACTACTGCGTTCCATCATGAAGACGACCCGCCGTTGTTTTCTCGCTCATCAAAATGACTGAAATTTTGCTCCTTTTTCGACTCAGACGCACCGTTTTCGGAATATTACAGTTTAAAGTTTTTGTAATGTATTGTCAGTGGGGTTTTTGTTACCTTGAACCCCGCCGTACAGAGACGCTATTGGTCGGATCGCTTAGAAAGCTATAGCACCCTACCTGACTACCCAACGACCATTGTGGTCAAATTTCAAGTCGATCACGTCAAAATTCAATGAGAAATAGGTGTGCAATAAACGGCCGTAGAAAAATAAGAGTAAGAAAGTATCCACTTGAAAAACAATAGTTGGGACGAAGGCACTTCCAAACTAAATATTCAGGACAAAACCTTTACTAAGCTTATAAATTACGATTAGGGCCTACCCGCATCAATGTTGAAGTTTTACGTTTCGGAAGTGTGATCAGAACTTCGCCAGATGGCCTTACTGGTTTTAAATAGTTCAGCATTACTCACCAGGTGGCCATAGCACAACACCAGGTACCGAAGAAAATTTGTCACGTGAGCTTTCTTTATAACTTAAGGTTAACAACCTGCTTTTGATCGCATTTTTTCCCCTTATTTTGTTAAGCGTAATTTTGTCGAGGAATTTCCTAGGCTGAAAAGTAGTCTATGACCTACCCGATCGGGGATAAATCGTCTATTTCTCTAAATTTAATAGAGAACTACTTCAAGTTCCTCTTCGAAGAAAACGAAGTGGAATTATGTTCTGCAAGTTATGCTATCTTGTGCCAAGTGACCAGGGTCAATCAATCAATCAATCAATCAATCAATCAATCAATCAATCAATCAATCCATCAATCAATCAATCAATCAATCAATCAATCAATCAATCAATCAATCAATCAATCAATCAATCAATCAATCAATCAATCAATCAATCAATCGATCGATCGATCGATCGATCAATCAATCAATCAATCAATCAATCAATCAATCCATCCATCCATCCATCAATCAATCAATCAATCAATCAATTAATCAATCAATCAATCAATCAATCAATCAATCAATCAATCAATCAATCAATCAATCAATCATTCCTAAATTCTGTATAAATTCTCGAAGAGTCGAGCTCTCAAGCGCAAAAGTATTGAGCGACAATAATACCTTTACCTTGTTTATTGGGCCAATGCTGGAGCGTCATCTGTAGATGCACGATTACCGACCATCCCAGCAAACACAACAAGTTGGTTTATTACTTGCCTACCGTCTTAGACGCTGATCCAGAATTCACCCAGCATTGCCTGAATGCCTCGTGTTTCCTGGTGTGGTTGGGATCACCACCCCGCTCGTCCCCACACGTGGCGGCTGTAAACAGGAATCAGCAGGTATTTACGCAGGCGGATTGGGATTACGCAACGGATCGGAGGGCTGTTAATCCCCTAGTAAACCAGACATTTGACTCCCCATGCTCCTCCGCCTTGGGATTCATTCTCATTTTCCTTCGACTTGGGGTGTGAATTGCTAACACAATTCCCACCCCAAGTCGAAGTAAAATGAGATGATTTAATAAAATACCCAAGCGTAATATCTCAAATTGAAGCGGATAACCTCCTTATTGAGCATGGAGAATTATGCCATTTTTACTGATTATTTTTTTTTGAAAAATGTCCACAATTATCTGACCGGGGAGCCTTAAGGGTTAATCCGTGTGTAAACCATGCGGGATCAGGTGTAATGGAGTATTTGCCGGGAATTAACGGTTATCGGTTCTGCTCCGCAAAGCCAAAAAGCTTTGCACGGTAGAGTTGACCTTTCAACCGATCCAGAGCGGTTTCATTCTGCCGCTCGAAACGCTCTCCTAGGAAAAACGTTAAATATGCAGCTTTGAAATTTATGCTGATGTTGGACGCGCTGAATTTTCGAATTGATATTTACCCCTCATAAGGCTGAAATATTTTTGAATAAACCATGGAGATCCAAAGTATTTTTTTAATTTGAAATCACTATTAATGGCTTAGTTAGCTATTGCCGCTTTATTTGAATACCTTTGTTATTTTCTGTTATTTCTTGTTCTAATTATTTCAGTGAGGGGAGGGGGGCGTCTTTAGGACTTTCTAAAGACGTCAGATCCTGACGATAAAAGACGGTCCTCGCGCCAAAAAGGTTAAACTATTTTATCCAGACAAATGGGGTTTTTTAATCTGTATGGGACTGGGCCTAATATATTCATGGTAATCACCACCACTAAGTCTAATAAACAGTGCCTAAACTCGTGAAAACAAATATTGGTAAAAACAGTTCCAATTAAAATGTTCTGTCGTGGGCATAGCATGCTGCTCTGCGGTATCTGCTTATTTGTAAAGTAAGCATATACCGTCGTTTAGCTTTGCGCCGCAACATAGAACATTTATCTACTGCAATAAATACCTATACACTTTGAGATAAAAGGTTTTGTACAGTAGTAACGTCGCCTCGTTTGATCTGATTAAGCTCTATAGTCTACCTCGGGGCTGTGTGTGAGAAGCTGAGACGGCGTAATCAGGATTCAGATAGGATGGATTTATCGGCTTTTTATTGTAAATAAACAAGTTTATTTGCCTTAAAACTTCATACAAATATATCGGCGTATAATTTATACAGTTATTTTTTATCCGCTTTTAACCCTTTAGTCGCCGGTCCAGATTGTATTTGTTTTTGCTTTCATTTTTTTTCAGAACATTACTTATTAGCTTTTTAACATATTAATGATAAAACGTGACATAAATAAGCGATATATCAAAATCGCTCACCTCCATCTTGTCGAATCTGAATAATTGTCACACCCTAACGCGATCCACAACGTCAAGTTGGTGAAAATTGTAATTAATTTTGCGGCTAAAAGGTTAATGTACCTTATGGTGCTGTAAAAATTATTGTAAAGGAATTTATCTATTTGTAAAAAAAAACGTTTTCTTTGTAAAGAGCGATATGTTTTTACAACAGTCCAACTGCCACGATTGAAGCAGACTCGGGAGCTTTTACTGACTTCTGAAAATTACAATGAAAATATAGAATAAATTGATTTCGTAATAGCTTCAATATTTATTGTAAATAATTCACTCATTTATTAATCTTTAAATAACACACAATATTCACGTATTAATTGTGGACGAATTGTTTAAGACTAAGTGGATACATAGCCATTTTTTACAATATTTTGCCGACCTGTTTATAATGGTCACATCGCACACAAATTTATCGCGTTTTAAAATTTATTACAAATAAACTTACTTATTTGTCCTTAAAAAATTGTCCGAGTTTTTTCCTAGATAAATAAATTTGTTTATTTGCAACAACCGTGCAGTTTAAAGTTCATGGCGCTTACAGAGATAGGCCCAATACGGCCAACTAATTAGGTTATCAGCCACGAGCAGAATGTACAGTCGTCCTGTCTCATCGGGAATCAGCGAAAACGACAGAGAAGGTGCCGACAAAACCTGCCAATTATATTGCCGTACAAAGTCAAAAAGGAGTATCTGCTTACTTTGCAAGTGAGCAGATACAGCTTTTCAGCTTTGCAGAGAAGTATGGACCTATGTGCGCAGGCGACCATTGTTATCCCGACAGCTATACTCTGTTATTACTACCCCCTCCCCTCCGACTGCAAACAATACCGAGTCACCATACCACTATAGAATTTATTTAGAAGACTATAAGGATCAGATGTGTATGTTTCCCGGTAATCAAACTAAATATGGATATTATTCTCAGCTGTTTTTTGGATAATAATTACACCCGGTAATAAAACAATTATAACAATAATTTAAATAAAAATAGGAATTGCAGCACCATCTTAATTATAAATTTTACTTAACAGCGCAATTGGTAGCTTGAAATTTAAGTGAGTGATGTAGAATAATTCACGCCTTTCTCCAGGTCACAATAGTAAAAAAAACCGTTACCTCAATACTGCTCTACAAAGCCAAAAGGCGGTAGCTGTATAGTTGAAAAGTGAGAAGTTACTGCATTTTCGCTTTGCTCGGCAGAATAGTAGGCCTATTATTATGTGCTTGAAATAAGCTGAAAACGAGAAGTAAAAGAATGGATTGCAAACAATGTGAATAAAATGTTCACCCTTATTTACCCCTTTAACCGCCGGTGCCGTCCATATTCGTTTTTTACATTTTATATTAGCACATTACATGTCAGCTTTCAAACCTGTTAAAGATAAAAAGTCACATCAATCAGCAAGATTTGAAATTTGTTGACCTCCATTTGGCAAATCTACCTACTTGATGTTGTGGTTTGCGTCAGCGAGACACAACTCCAAGTGGGTGAAAATTCAAATTGAATAAAGTATTAAACATGTTGAAGCGCCAAAATATACTCATATAAAAACCAAGATATACAAAGGTTTTTTTCAATTTGACATTATCATAAATGTCCTATTCAGCTCGTCCCGCTTCATCTAAATACCTATGTTATAGGAATCCTATAGGTCTTATCCTGTTTTCTTCCAAAATATGTAGTGCAGTTAATTACTAATTCCGAATATTTTGAAATTCCAAGTCATTGTCAGTATTACATGCTTGTTCTATACGTGTTATCTTCAACATTGACTCAGCAAATACGACACATTGACCCAATGTCTGGTTAACGTTGGGCCAACGTTTTAGTCACTGACCCAACATTAACCCAACATTGGATCAATGCCTCGTGTTTGCTGGGTTGCTCAGTTTACAATCCGTACCCCCCCCCCTCTGGCTACCGATCTTTCAATGGCCATATTACATTCCATGCAGCCGAGGTAGTTTTTTTCAAGTCTCCGTTTTCTTCAACTTGTTATAGATAAAGGACACGTGTGTGGCCCATTTATTACCTAATCTCACGGATTATTTGTTGAATACGTCAAAACAAACATGATAGATTTCGACCCAACATGTGGGCCCGATGAATGTGGAACCGATATGTGGCCCAACACACCAGGCATTTGATCAACATTATGATTGGTAATATCAGCTGCAATTTTTGGGTGCAATTTATCTGAACTACAAAATTAGGAAGATTTATCCATTTATATATATCAGTCAATTAGGATGGATGCCGCTAGAATTCATCACCACAAAAAAAAATCATTATATGAAATACACTACATAATAAAGTAGCGCCAGTCGTCCACTGTCGGCCATTATCAGGATAAGGGTTTACCCAAGATGCAAAGCGCAGGTTACAGAGATAGTCGGGATAAGCGCCACCTGGTGATTAACTATAAACATAACCCCCCCCCCCCTCTGGCTACTGATCTTTTAATGGCCATATTACATTCCATGCAGCCGAGGTATTTTTTTCAGGTCTCCGTTTTCTTCAACTTGTTATAGATAAAGGACACGTGTGTGGCCCATTTATTACCTAATCTCACGGACTATTTGTTGAATACGTCAAAACAAACATGATAGATTTCGACCCAACATGTGGGCCCGATGAATGTGGAACCGATATGTGGCCCAACACACCAGGCATTTGATCAACATTATGATTGGTAATATCAGCTGCAATTGTTGGGTGCAATTTATCTGAACTACAAAATTAGGAAGATTTATCCATTTATATATATCAGTCAATTAGGATGGATGCCGCTAGAATTCATCAACACAGAAAAAAATCATTATATGAAATACACTACAATATAAAGTAGCGCTAGTCGTCCACTGTCGGCCATTATCAGGATAAGGGTTTACCCAAAATGCAAAGCGCAGGTTACAGAGATAGTAGGGATAAGCGCCACATGGTGATTAACTATAAACATAAACATGCCTGAGGGTAGACAAAGATTTTAAATTTGTGAAATGTACGACGAAAAACATGCTACATATTTTTTTGTTAAAAAGGCATAGAGTTACGGCAGTTTTTGGCTCCAATACAACAAAATGAACACTGTGATAACAATAGGTGAGTCTCAACACATATCGTGGGCCAAAACGTATGTCATATCGTCCCCTTGGTAATAAAGGGTCGTGTCGGCCACTATGCAAAATGGCCGATACGACCCTTTGATGACAAAGTGACAATATGTGAGTTAGTCACACTTGACGATAACGCCGGTGGTATCTTACATTTGTGCTGGAATCGAACCAGCAATCCATCACACGTCTTATCATTGTTTTTGTATTAGGAGTAGTAACACTTCAACTCCTGATAACTTTGACGATGTACGCTGAATTATTACTTGATATCCATTTATTTCCTAAAGCACACCATCAGGTCTATGTTTTCTTATTTATCGATTTCTAGAAACAATTTACCCCCAAGTGGATCACGTCCATGGCGCTCTCAGAAAATTAGTAGGCTTATAGCATTATAGGCCTGTACCCTTAACATTATTGAATGCAAAAAAATCACAATTTGATCGATGCTATAAAATTAATAACGTTGGGGAAATGTGCTTCGCAAGGGTGTTAGGTTGCTTAAAATTTAACATATTAGATAAAGTTATATGTATTATTTTGTTATTATAAGTACCTCAACCCATAGACTGATAACTTTAGGATGGTAAAAATTTGAAATATAATTTATTCAGAGCTTCAAAGGTTAATATAAGACTGAAGCACCTTTAAGCTCGATACACGTTACCAATCTAAGCACTGTAGGCCTACATTGTTGTTCAGATCAGTCTAGCTTATCAGTCCAGTTTTTAAAATGCGCTCTGTAATCAGAGTTTTTGTCACAGAATTCTTGTGATTTCTCCTCGGTGGAAAAATGTTTTACCCCTGTGCAAAGCGGCAGACATGTCCCTTTAATCTCAAGAGAGAGATCTAACGACGTAGAGATTTTTTCGCAATTTACCTACGTCCGGATATCTCAGCTGATGGCATGGTAGCTCGCATCCCAGCAAACATGAAGCGTCCACCCAATGCTGGTACAGCGTTAGCCCACCGTCTGCTACGCTGGCCCAACATTCCCAATATTGTACCAACACTAGATGACAGTCTCGCGTTTGCTGGGATAGAACTTAGGTTCCAAAGCAGCCCTGATATTGTTTCTTGGCTGCATATGCATAATCTTAATTGATCCTGTAGCAATCAGAGTGTCGTATACGTACATACGACACTCTGATTTCCAGGGGATTGATTCAAGCTCAGATAGCCTTTGTGGGCCGCATTTGTTCAAAGCGACCACCATAGGCTGTTCAATCTGTTCATAAACTGTTCAAAAGCATGAGCCAGTAAAAGTCTTTTTAACGAATAGGCTATTCCACATGCAGCATAAACAAACATAAAAATACATCATAGCTTTTACGCAAGCGGTCGATAAAATATTCAATATCTGTTTTTAGTCAAAAACAGCATGATAACAATTCACTGATACCGCTACGTCACCTCGGCGTGTGATCATTTTTTTATATCATACAAAGTGTGAAGATTGCATGGTAATCGGCCCAATCGTTAGCGCCGCAAGGCAATAAATCACCTGATAATCTGTCAAATTAACATTCCCCAAAACTTACAAACCCAAGTTCCACAACAGCCCCAGAGAAAAATACGTGATACCTCTACGACTCGATTCCCAGCAGACACAATACGTTGAATCGCTGTTGATTTAACGTTGGTCCACTGTCTACGACGCCGGATAAATTTAAACCAACATTGCTTCAACGTCTTGTGTATCCTGGGTTGTTTATCCCTTTCAACTAAACAGGGTATCACTGCACTGTTTGTATGGTGGCACAGGGCTTGCATCAGTAGTTGAGTATCAGTTTTGTTCAGTGATAACCTGTGCCCCTCTGATATACACCATAAACTGCGCTAATTTGATAACATTTGCTACTTTTGCTGGAATCGGCGTATTGCGGATAGATTGTTTGACACATAACTCACTTCTTCAGATAATCATTGACAGATTGCATGTTTGATCGCATTCTGGATTACAACCTCGCCGTAGGGAATATTCACGTTCCTTTTTAGCATTGTTTTCTATAATTGAGCTTAACCCTTTAACCACCGGTGCCGCATATATTCAGGTTTTCATTTTCATTAGCACATTAAGTACCCCCTTTTAAACATGTTAAAGATAAAATGTGACATCAATCAGCAATATTTGAAAACAGTTGACCTCCATTTTGTCAAATCTGATTAATTTTTACCCACTTTAAGTTGTGGATCGCGTCAACGACACACAACTTCAAGTGGGAGAAAATTCAGATTGAATAATTTGGCGGTTAAAGGGTTAACTCGCTGACTTCCAGGCTGAAATGCATGCTGGGATTCAGGCATACTGGTGTAAATATAGTAAAACTTGACGGGATTTTTTGTCACGTATGGTTACGTACATTGAATAGTAGTGAAGAGCCTAACCCTTAGCCTGCTAATCGCGACAATTGTCGTTTTTGGTCAGTTTTATTTGCCGATGTAACCACTGTTATTGGAAATAAAATAACTATTTAAACATCAAGATTTGTCAACGTTTGGTATCAAATTAAATATGAGCAATTTTTAACCACTTGCGGTTATGGATCGTGGTTAAAATCCATTATGTACTACTTTAGCTGTTATTGAATATAATATGTTTTTTCATACATATCAAAATATATAAATATAGTGAGGACCTGTTCTATCCTTGTTACAACTTTTATACATTTACTGCTTTAGGCGTTAATAAAAATAAATTTTAATATGTTGGTATAGTGAACGTCTAACAAATATTATTGTTGTTTCTACATTGCAATTGATTTTTTAAAATACATTTATGCCTACCTTTACTACTCTAGTCGTTAATGGATATAGGATTAACTTGCAAAATATCAATATAAGAGCAATATAATAAACAAAATAGATACGCCTACATTGGATGTTTGGACAATATCTTCTTTTGGTCATCGTTTTTTAAGCTATAAATTTTCGAATGTGTTTTTGTCGTGATCAATTTGTATAATACTGTAGATCTAGTGAATTTCACAAAAATGACAAATTCGCGAATTTAAGAATGTCACGAAAATCATTATTATAAGCTCTACCCATCATCGGAATCGATAATTCGCGAATTCTAGACTCAATCTCAAATTTGCGAAATCGAAACACGCGAGTATTATCAGTATGAGATCTACAGTAGGACTTGGGTCCATGTCAAATAAAATACGCAAAGTGATTTTTATCCGACTCTTTAATATAATTATTATCACGCAACATTTTTTCAAATTGATAAACGTCAAATAGACCTACACTAATATGAAATAGATTGACTGTTATCATGGTTATCATACCTCTGTCAAACGCGGGTTTTACGCCTTACAGCGGGGGGATCGACTTTAGACGTCAAAATTTGACGTATGTAGACGTCAAATTCTGACGTATAAGGTCGATCCACGCACTGTATATATTTGTTACGGCCGTTGACCTACAACATAGGTATTCCAATGAAGCGGAAATAGCTGACGAAGACAGTTATGATGATTTTAAATTAAACAAGGCCCGTCGGCGACGGAAAAAGGCCTCAGCCTCTAATCATCGTTTTAAAGTGAAAATCACTTGAAACAAGAGCACATTCGACAATAGCGAAGCATAAAACAATGTTGAGTGGATCGTGTTAATTTTAATTAAATTTGACGATAGGAAGTGGCCGCAGGTCGGCCATTTTTAATTTTATCATGTTGAAATTTTTCATGGTATATCCCTACCTGGAACTGCACATTTTGTTCTATAGTAATGGTCTAGTTATCTGGTCCGGTTTTCCAGATGTTACGCTTATTAAAAAAATAATGGCCGATAATCGGCCATTTTGGGCGCCATGACCTAGTTTCTGTCCGAATCTTGCCCAATTTCGAACTCATCTGAGCTATTAGTAAAATGGATCTCTGGTATAAATTTTGGAGCGAACCATAAAAAATTGTTGAGTGAATCGCTAATGAGAAAATTTGACGATCTGAAGTGGCCGCAGGTCGCCCATTTTGAATTTTTTCATGTTGAAATTTTTCATGGTATATCCCTACCTGGAACTGCACATTTTGTTCTATAGTAATGGTCTATCTATCTGGTCCGGTTTTCCAGATATTACGCATATTAAAAAAATAATGGCCGATAATCGGCCATTTTGGCCGCCATGACCTAGTTTCTGTCCGAATCTTGCACAATTTCAAACTCATCCGAGCTATTAGTGAAATGGATATCTGGTATAAATTTTGGAGCGAACCATAAAAAATTGTTGAGTGAATCGCTAATGAGAAAATTTGACGATCTGAAGTGGCCGCAGGTCGCCCATTTTGAATTTTTTCATGTTGAAATTTTTCATGGTATATCCCTACCTGGAACTGCACATTTTGTTCTATAGTAATGGTCTAGCTATCTGGTCCGGTTTTCCAGATATTACGCATATTAAAAAAATAATGGCAGATAATCGGCCATCTTAGCCGCCATGACCTAGTTTCTGTCCAAATCTTGCTCAATTTCGAACTCATCCGAGCTATTAGTGAAATGGATATCTGGTATAAATTTTGGAGCGAAACATAAAAAATTGTTGAGTGAATCGCGTTACCAAAAAAAATTGTCGATCAGGAAAAAGTCAAGGTCATAGGGGTCACAGAAAGGTCAAATGTTAAATTAGTCAAGCTTTAGTCATGATTAACCTGTATGTGAAGTTTAATGTGCATTCCAGTTATGTGAAACAAGTTATAGTAATAAAAAGTGGCCTAAAAACGCTTTGTAAGGGTTATTCAGATTTTATTTCAGAGTAAGGTTCGAGTTGATCCCGTAATTATCCCCTCAAAGTGAAAAAGAAAAACTGCCAAATTAAAAAAATACCCACTTGTAGAATTAGAAAGTCAGAACGTAATGAATTTGATGGCTATCAATTTCAAAAAATAAATTACTTTTATTGAAGATAAGACGTGTGTGCTAACATGTTAAAGCATTTGTTCATATAATCGCAGTTGTTTATTGCCAATGACTATTGTTTCCAACAGATGACATGCACCAAATCTATTACAACCCATTATATAGTATTCTCTGATGGCGATGATCCTAAACATTTCCATATTTAAAAAGCCTGGATTTTTACAGATTTATCGCAAACGTTATTTTGTAGGACACAAATAAAATGCACTGAATATCTCAAGATTTGCTGTATTTTTCACACTTTTCACCTGCTCGCCTTCTCCACATACCCTCACCTTGGTATTAAAGGGTGGTATCTGTCACTTTGAGAAGTGGCAGATACGGCCCTTCAACCCTTTAACCGCCGGTGCCGCATATATTCGGGTTTTCATTTTTTATTAGCACATTAAGTACCACATTTTAAATATGTTAAAGATAATATGTGACATCAACCAGGAGGATTTGAATGGAGTTGTCCCCCATTTTGTCAACTCTGATGAATTTTCACTCACTTGAAGTTGTGAATCGCGTCAGCGAGACACAACTTCAAGTGGGTGAAAATTCAAATTGAATAATTTAGCGGTTAAAGGGTTAACACCAATTTATTGTGTCAATTGACATCTTTACATTTCCCATGCTTTCTAATCAATCAAAGTCGTGTGCACATGTAGAGGTTGCCAACATTGAATACTCATTCATTCTAGGTCTTGACATTACAAGTACTCCCACTGTATAAACGTGACCCTTTCTTCCCGGATGACTCGAATTAACTGTCATATTGGATATATTTCTGCTAAATAGTAGTCGGATAATTCCGAAATTTTAAGGCCATACATTTCAGATCGCAATACACAATAGGTTTATATTTTAAATGTAAATATATTTTATATTCTCCTTTATCTTAGGCTACATTTTAGACCCTTAGTATTTTCGAGCACAATAATGCTTCTGATATGCTAGTATTGAAATTATTAGTATGGTATTTAAACGCAAATTTAAATTCACCAATTTTCAAAGGCAAATAAAACAAAACAATAAATAGTATCAAATACCGTTATGTGCACATATTAAAAACAAAGTTCTCAACGTCTTTATTGTTATGCATGTATACCATGGTCTGAACTTTATCGAGAATGTGCCATGTAGTGCGGCGAGGAAGCCTAAAGGGTTAAAATTATCTCAAATACTGGGCCTACGATCACTCAGTACCCGGAAGCCTAATTACTGCTGACGCTACTCATGTGTGACACGGGCTTTAGACAGTAAATAACCAGTGTTTTCATGGTGTTGGGCCAGCGTCGTAGACGGTGGTCCAACACCATAAAAACACTTGGTGATCATTTACTGGGGGTTGACAGAAGTTTGAGGAAGTGTTATTGAGGAGGATATTAGCGACCATCAACTGCGAGACATTCGACCAATGTTGTTTTAATGTACGTCCATTATTGCAGAAGGCGAGTCAACATGAAAACAACATTGGTTAAATCTTTCGCGTTTGCTAGGAGGAGGGGGGGGGCAGAATCTAGGATTGTCACATCAACTTTATCTTGGATTATCTTAGAACAGCATCGTAGCCTCCTGGGCGTTATCCATAAATAAAGTTATCCATAAATATACGACTTTCCAAGAACAGTTGCCGAGTGTTTACCAAGCTCTGACAACGCGCGTTATCTTGATAATGCAACGCCGCGGCTCTGAACTGTAGAATTTAGTGTTTTAGTCACTTGAAGCTGCGTGTCGCTACCGCGATTCGCAACTTCAAGCGACTAAAACATACTCAGATTTATGAGAGCTATGTCAAAAGAATAAGGCCACATAATTTGAACACAATTCCCTTTTTTAATATTGGTTACACAAGTGTTAGTAAAACTCAGAAAGACTGGTGTCGACGTCAGTGATCAGACTAGTGTTGACGTCGGTGCTCAGAGGAGATATGGAGGAAATATGATATAGCAATGATGATTGTCAAGTTAAATAGACTACATTGCCACCTGGTGAATAGACGAAGAAACATATCTCAGGACAAAATAGATATATTCGAGTGTATGAATGAATAAATGAATGAATGAATGAATGAATGAATGAATGAATGAATGAATGAATGAATGAATGAATGAATGAATGAATGAATGAATAAATGAATGCATGGATGAATTAATGAATGGGGTTTTAGACCACCTTTGTGTACATATAGGCTAAGCTCGGCCAGTAGAACCTTCTGAGGATTGTGAAAAGAATGAGATGACATGGTCCTCCAGACACAGGTTTGGAAATTCGAGCCCTCAGTAACAACTCAACTTAGCGGTGAGTTAACGTTGGGTTAATGTTGGGGTCAGCTCGAACTTTTTGTAGTGGAAGCACAGCAAGCACGATAATCTGACCCAATGTGGCATCAATCTTGGTCCACCGTCTGCGACGCTGAACATTAACTCAACATTGGGTCAATGTAAATTGTCTGATGGAGGGTCTATCGTCGACGCAGTTTCTAAACTCTTTCTGAGACGCGCGATAATCTTGGTAATATTCATCCCATTAATGATAGATCTCAGTAAATTGGTAAACAGTATAGACGTTAACACAATGTTGGTTTGATGTTGGCTCAGCGTCTGCGACACCGGTACGACGTTAAATCAACATTGGGTCAAATGATTGTGTTTGCTGGGAAGTGTGTGGGAAAACTATTTCCAGAATGCACAGGGAATGAAGGGTGTAATTAATTACTCCCATTGACAGAGTGGAAAGACACTGTTATAATTACAGGGTGTCCGGTTTCCACCCCCCCCCCCCGGCTCTCTTCACGTGTCACACGTGGACACCCTTTGAATCCACCACCTATAATAATTACGTCCACATTCAGACTATTTTTCGCAATGTGACTTTAAGAATTTATATTGTAGGATTAATTTCACGAGACCGTGCAGGATAATTTAGGATTGTGAATTTGTAATTGGAATAAAAACAATTCCACTCAATCCATGGCGTATAATTTGTTTTAAGAATATGATATTGCGAACCCTTAAAGAAATAAAATATACAATTTATATTTTTACCCACTTGAAGCTGTGTATCGCCACAGCGACCCATAACTTCAAGAGGATAAAAAACACTTAGCTTTGTGCAATTCGAATAAAAAGATCGTATGCCAATTTTGGCATTTTAATGCACATTTCTTTTACAAAGGACAAATAAAAACACTTTAGGGATTTTAACCGCCACATTTTTCAATTTGAATTTTCACCCACTTGAAGTTGTGTCTCGCGTGCAATTCGAATAGAAAGATCGTATGCCAATTTTGGCATTTTAATGCACATTTCTTTTACAAAGGACAAATAAAAAACACTTTAGGGATTTTAACCGCCACATTATTCAATTTGAATTTTCACCTACTTGAAGTTGTGTCTCGCTGACGCGATCCACAACTTCAAGTGAGTGAAAATTATTCAGATTTGACAAAATGACAATCAACTCTTTTCAAATCTTGCTGATCGATGTCACATTTTATCTTTAGCATATTTAAAATGCGGTACTTAATGTGCTAATAAAAAATGAAAACCCGAATATATGCGGCACCGGCGGTTAAAGGGTTAAGAGAAAAAGACCGTTTAATGAGGACAAGCTTTCATTTGCTATACTACACCTGAGTATTTGGTAAAAATCATTGCCATTTTTAAATTAATTTTGCAGAACACAATATTTAATATGGTCATAAATTTGACACAATATTTTGGTAATCGCGTCAGCAATGAGATATGACAACAAAAATGCCGTCACTATAATAATTTATTTATGACGCATAGTTGTTACCGCAGTCAGTATTTAAATGATAGAGCTGTTTTTGTTGGATTAAGGGCTCAACGCCATTAACTCAACCGTCAAATCACTAGAGATAAAAATACGTGGAGCAGCAGAGAATACTATATATCCTAAAATTTCAATTGCCTCCCAACCGTAATCATTGAACTGTGTTAAGCCGTTTCATGATGGGTCAGGCATAGATCGATGTTGAATGCTAATTTGCAATCTTTCTTAGTAAAGCTGGTAATTTCTTTTTCATTATTTCCGACTCTCCAATTAAATTCCCTCTCCGTCAATATCGACATCTCAACGTCACATGAAAAGTTGTGAGATCATGTACGAGTGCATCCAAATTTGAAAAAAAAAGATTTGCATCTAGCGTCCATATTTTGGCAGCCAGATCATGAGGGAAGAACAGGGACAATTTAGGACTGTTCTTTGGAAGAGAGAGGGGGGGTGACCTAATTCTATACATAGGACCTGGCATGTGCACATGTCGTGGGCCTGCCCACACTTGTCACTGTTTGTGTATGTGGTGACAGCACCCAGAAGCGGCCCATAGCTGTGCCAATGCCGAGCCAGCGGCGTAGACGCTGGTTCGGCATTGGCACAGATGTGGGCCCGCTCCTGGCATGCGGTGTCAATCCGCACCAGATTATCATGGATCCAGTCAGCTGCTCACTCCCGGAAACACGAGACGTTTACCCAATTCCGGATTCATGGTAATCCACCGTCTTCGACGCTGGCCCAACACGAATCCGGCATTGGGTAAACGTCCTTGTGTTTACTGGTGAGCTCACTCCAGTAACCATGCAGACACAAGACGTTGAATCGATGTTAATCAGCGCTGGTACAGCGTCGTAGACGATGGCCCAACGTTAAACCAACATCGCTTCAACGTGTCTTCTGGAAAACATATCCACTTTGTGGAGACCATTTGTCTGTCAGGTGATTCGCATGACTAAAAATACCAGCCACAGCAAGTTGGACAATTTGGCATTGACTGACATTTCTTCAAATGCATTAAAGGCAGGCACTGTGTGTAATTTTGTGTGAGTTGGTATTTACAATCACTTTTTGCTGGCGCAAAAGTATTTATAATTTAGCAATGGGCACGCTGTCACCTACATTGCATAACACCGAAATGATTATCCCCAACTTGGTATTTGATTTATTAAAAATAAACTTGTATTGGCTATGTGCTGCTTTGATAATGGTAGGGTATAGTCAATATTAAAATAGTCGAAATTGTTTTGTTTTTCTGCCACGGCGATAATTAGTTGTGCTGTCTATTTTCGTACGGGGGGGGGGGGGGTTAAACACAACAAACCAGTTACTTTTGTTTAGTTTTACCTGCCATAGTAGCGCAGCAGATACAAGACATTGCATCAATGTCGGCTTAACGTATTGTGTCTGTTGGGAAGCTACTGCCGTGCAAAGCCAAAAGGTCCGCTTTAGACAGAAACGTCAAATATGTGGAGACAGCTATGTAAAATAACAACGTACACATTATGATGATCAGATGACACTTTTGTGGTTGTAAGTAATTCAGGTTGACGTTAATGACACTATTAGTCACAGGGTCATTGACAACTGATTTAGCTACTATGTCAGGCAAGTGACAACTGACAGTTGTTCAGCGTCAGTCAGCATTAAGTGAATCATTACTGAATGAATGAATGAATGAATGAATGAATGAATGAATGAATGAATGAATGAATAAATGAATGAATGAATAAATGAATGAATGAATGAATGAATGAATGAATGAATGAATGAATGAATAAATGAATGAATGAATGAATGAATGAATAAATGAATGAATGAATGAATGAATGAATGAATGAATGAATGAATGAATGAGTGAATGAATGAATGAATGAATGAATGAATGAATGAATGAATGAATGAATGAATGAATGAATGAATGAATGAATGAGGCTTTAGGTCACTTTTGTGCACATGCAGGATAAACTGTGCCAGCAGAACCTTCTGAGGATAATGAGATGACACTGACCTTTAGGCACAAGATTCAAACTTCGATCCATTGCGGTCTAAGGGCAAGTACGCTACCTCTCAATCACATATGCTTCCCACAATAATACATTTGTACGTGAAGGATTCTATAATTTCAAGCACCATCACTGTGCGCATCTTGTAATATTTATTAACGAATATTTGAATTTAATTACCTAAATGCAATGAAT